>JAUELE010019764.1:0-16563 GCA_031471655.1 Diodora aspera
ATCAGTGGACAAAGATTTGAACCTTCAACCACTCAGCAAGATTCTAGGGTTCAATTGTACAACTTCCAGTTTCCAGGACTCTACCAGGTCTTTCCACCACTTTTTCCAGGATATTTTTTCCTTTTCTGAATTTTCAAATTACCACTGGAGATACTAATAAAAATATACAATTAATGCTTGGAATTTGGAATTTCTTGAATTGTCCAAGATTTTTTGCTCCATTTTACAGGACTTCTTTTGGCATTTTCAATTTCCAGGATTTTATACAAACCTTTATTAAGGCTTGAACATCGCATTTTTTAATAACCAAGTGCTATTCATATTTCATATTATATTGCAGAGTTGGCCACTCATGCCCCCCAAAAGCCAGAATTGAGTTAAATTCAAGTCAGTCACCTTCCACTTGAAGTTTGGCCGATGTGGAAGCTTGACCATACTGATTTTCTGCAACCACCATATATGTCCCAGCATCCTCTGGGAACACTTCTCTGATATACAACATGCAAAGGTCATCATTGTGAGTAATCTGGAATTCTTCCGAGGACACCATGAGTTCGTTATCCTTGAACCAGTTAATAGTGTTTTCAGGTGTGACGGGAACACGGCAAACAAGACGAGCACAAGCACCATCCTTTGCGAACACTGTCTCAAGGGGTTCAGTGAACTCGGGAGCTAAACTTTCCTCTGTGTCTTCTGAAAACCACAGTCAAACATGCAAGGGTTGTGTTAGTGAACACTTAGTAAAAACAGGGTGCATTCTCAAAAAGGTCAGAAATATATTCGAATTTGAATTTAATCAAATATAAAATCTCAAAAGGAATTTTTCCAAAGTGGTTTCTGTCAAGACTTTCTTTGAAAAGTTGATCTTTCCCAGATACTATAATGGATGCAATAAACTGTAACCAATATAAATTTAAACTTGTTTATCTTTTCTAAAACTTTAAATTTTACAATTTTTTTCCTCACAAGTTATTTTATATGAAAAATATGCAAATTAATTCTGCATCAGATCCCCAATCAGTTCTTCATTTTTTCCAAATTCTAAATTGACCATTGAAAACTTTTAACAAATTTGAGATTACAAGGAGCTTTTAAACAGAAATTTTGTTTTAAGTGACAAAAAGTTGCCTCCAAACTGGAGCCTTGTGGAAACAAAGACAAAAACTCAGACAGAAATGTTTGCTCAAAGTTATTTTGGTGGATTAAGTATCTTAATATTAGGAAAGAACATGTGAACAAGGGAGCAAGTGGAAGAGAACACACAAAGACAAAACAACTTTAAAAAATGGGTCAAAATTAATTTAGGATCAAGGTCAAGGTTGGGTATCCAACAAGGGAGGTAATTCACATAAAATGTGCACTGGGAAATAGAACACTGAAAAGGATTTACCGGCAACAGGTAGTTGTATCGTTTCCTCAATTTCTTTACGTTCCTCATCTGATACAACTTCCTTTTCTTCTTCTGAAAACAGGGGGTGCAGGTGCGATTACAGGTGAAAATGAAGTTTGTGGAAAAAATGTGGTTCCGATTATACTCCCGACCCCCGAATTAAGGTATCCACCCAATTTATTTTTTGGCAGTCATTAAATCTTGAAGAGGCAAAATCAGAACCACAACACTTTTATTGTTGGCCTTGTGAAAAAGGTGAAAAGGTGTGAATATAAAAATTTGATCAAGAGTTTGATACTGTAAAACAAGGTATGCTTGGACAACAAGGTAAAGGAAATTTTTCAAGGATTGGGACAAACATCACAAGGGAACAAAGTAAGGTTGAGAAAGAAATAAGCTCTAAAATAAATGACATAAATATTGAAATGAATATGACTTACCTGCAGTGAGACGCTCCTTCTCTGAGAGAACTTCTACATCAGCGACAACTGTTTCAACAGGTCCTGACAAACCATAAAGACAAGGTCATTAAACTTATCAAAGGGTTTCATCTTTTTCATTTGTAAATAATTTCTAGTATTTAATCTCATATGTTTATTTATAAAAATATATAAAAAAGTCTAAATTCAGCATTAAAAGTTATATAATTAAAATGTATTAAAAATTATATAATTAAAATGTGTTTAAAATTATACAATTAAAATTTAATACAACATCAAAAATAAAGTCTTGAATTTAACTATATCGAAAAAATAATGAGAGAAAAAAATGTAACTACACAAAGAATAATGAGAGAAATGGTTATACGATGGATCACAATGATTATCTACAGGTCCATACAAACACAGTGTTCTGAAAGGGTCAAGTTCTAGCTACAGTGCTCATTTCACATGGAGGTGGGTCCACAATATCAAAATATAATGAAAGTTATTACACAGGACAATATCTCCACTGTACAACAAATACTACAAGATGGAATGGATCAAACAGAACTTAAAACAACATTATGATTGTTTCTTAAAGACAAAATAAATGTTAATTACAGCAGTACAATATTTACAAATTCATTTTTCCAATTAACATTATATACTTGGAGAAAGCTTCATTGAAATCCTAATCCAAATAAGAACCCTGTTCTGCATAAGAAGTGTGTGAATTTTCACAGTATTATGTTAATATGTAAAATAATAATGAACAAAAGTTACATTTGGTTAGTTTTAAATTTAACAAAAAATTAAAAAACCCAAACATAAACAAAATTTTGCAAGAAACACAAGTTCTTAGTTAATAATAGAAACAATACAGCAGATTATTAAACAAAAGAACAGAAATTTTGACATAAATCAACAAAACATTTTAAAAAATCATGCTCAAATAATTATGACTAAAACTTGACTTTTTATAAAAGTTGAATTTTAAGACAATATCACTGAAAAAGCAAAACTGAAAAATATGCATGCAGAACAATCAAGTTACAATACAAAAATAAGTGTTACATAAACAAAATAAAATACAGACACAACAATCAGCCAGTTATTCAACAGTCTCGCATCTTGAGCGTAAAAACATTCCTAGTAACCTGACATTGTCAATCTGATTAAACAGAAATGAGGGCAAGTGCACTGATCACCTGTGTATTTACAGGTACAAAAATGAGGTTGAAAACTTCCAAGTTTCCAGTGGAACTTAATTAGCGTCGATGAAAATGCGAACACTCATTTCATCATGAAATACCTGAGACATATTACTCAGTTCTTAAAATGAACTTGTTTTAATCAGACTGAATCAAGAACAGATGTGAGTAAAGAGCCATACAGCTTCGAGCATGAACAAAGCAGAAACGAAATTGCTCAAACCTATACCTTGTCTTGGTTGGAGCTTCTCTGATGCAATGGTTTCTATTGAAATATCCTGAGTACCTGAGAGTTCTGAGACAGATTCTGTTACAGTTTGAACCAGCTTGTTGTCAGTCTGGTCGATGAGCTTATCAGATTCTGGGCTTAATTGTTCTGAGACAGTTAGTGAAGGTAGAGCTTCAGTTGATAATTTGTCTGTGCTACTCTGATCTTCCACATCTGACCAGTCAGAGAGTTCTTCATCAGTAATGTCCTCACTTGGGTGTTTCACATCCTCAATATCTTCTGAAACAGCAACATCATCTTCTGATAACTCACTACCTTCAGTTGGCCCAACTGAAGACACTTCTTCAGGAACTGTAGAATCTTCTACGATCTTTTCCCCTTCTTCTTCTTCTTCAGGTTCATGTTTGGGTCCAACTGTGATTTCTACCATGTGTTTCTCAACATCTTCCTCAGAAAGTTCTTCCTTTGTTTCTTCAACACTTTCCTCCTCTGAGTAAACAGTTTCTTCCATTGTTACTTCACTAGTCTCAATTGTGGTTTCCACAATCTCAGATTCAACAGGTTCAGGTTTAGTTTCAACGCTGATTTCGGAAACAGCTTTTTCCTCCACCTCTTCTGGTATCTCTTCCTTGTTTTCCTCAGTTGGAGCAACCTCTTCAGGTGTTTTCTCAGGAACTTTAGGAACTTCAGTAGTTTCAGTTGGCATCTGAGATACTCTTTCCCCGAGGTCTTTAGCAACAGACTGATCATCAATTTTTATTTGAAGCTCTACCCTTTGTTGGTCTTTGACAATTGTCTCTGTCTCATCAGGTTTTACCTCAGGATAATCAAGACCACTGCTCTCTGCATCTTCAGCAGTGACTTCCTGTTTCTGATCTAATTAGGAGAAGTAGATCATCCTCAGTAGGTTATCCAGAGAATTCATTCTTATTGGTTGTCATGTTATAACAATGGTAATTATGTTTTCACAAGAAAATCCATTTTCAAGGTTCAGTTGATTTATAAGTTTAACATTGAATATAAATATATTTTGTGTATCTTCTCAAAGATTGTGTTGAATTTTGTAAGCAATAGACATCAAATTTGACAGCATCACAATATCAAATTCTTCAGCAATACAGAATCAAATTGTGATATGAAATGAAGTGTCATGGTGAAGTTATTTGCAATTTTATGTTTGGCATTGCTGCCTGTCATGTTTCAACACAGCCATGCATCAAAAACTAAGCAATTGTCACTTTACCTTGGTGTGTTGTTCACAGTTGGTTTGTCTTTTGCTTTCAAACAATTTGCTGCATGCAAGAGCAGTTTGTGTGTGACCCATATCTCGTGTTCCATAAGTGCTTGTTATTACACTCCAGCATTTGATTCATTGCATCACTTTCATGAAACTAGCATCCAACAGAACATTTCACTCTCAATCCAAGCAATGCAAACACTATCTAAAATACAATCCAATCATCTTAATTTTGGCTGTGGTTATTTCTTCCGACACTGGAACCCAATCTGTAAACACTATTCTTAACACATTGATAGAACCCAGGCGAAATGGAAAGCAAATAGCATTAAAACCTTTACTCATGACCAGAACCCAACTCTAAACCATGCTGAACTGACTCTAACCTTAAAACAAACCCCAAGTTACGACCAAATCTCACACAGCTCAGCTCGATTAAACAGTCAAACTGAATCTGGTTGGACAATTTTGTGTATACATGCATCACGTCTGTTGGAAGAATAACCACAGCATTTAATTTATCATTCTATTTCTGTACTCTTTGATATAATGGCATTAACTTTCCGACATATCATAAACACAACTTCTTAAAAATAAAATTTCATTTCATGTACTGATATCCTAAACACCTGAATTTGATTTGTTTTGTAACCATCTTTGACAATTTATTATGCCTAGTTTCAAAACCTCAAAAGAATTTCAGAGCAAATATTTCTGTTCACCCCGAGCCAAATCCAAAATATGGTTTGAAAAAAGACAATGTACTCCTTTATGTTCAGTCAGAGTACAAACTTCCCGACAAGCAATGGCATTATATCATTGTTCTATTACATATACTGATAGAAACAAATAAAGGAATGCTTTGTTGGGCATTGTTAATTATAATATCATCTCAAGTGTCCACGTCAAGGGGTCATCTGGAGACATGACGGACACACCAGATACTGACAATTCATGTCATGTCTGATTATAATCTGTGAGATGTTCAGAATACATTGTCAGTAAAACCTAATTCCTCAATGTACTTTTGTTCCCTTATTTGTTTCTATCAGTATACTTGAGTCTGAAAGGCTTGTTCATTACAAACGTTTGTAATGTGCATGTGAAATTTAATGTAACATTGCTGCAACAGGCAAGACACTTGTCTTGAGCAATAAACGTAAGAACAAAGCTTCGTAGTCAGCATAAACAATATAAAGATGTAAACAACATCAAACATTAGTTAGAAACAATAGCATTTCCAGAAGGCTTCACATGCATCACTTTTACAAACCATAAAACATATAAATAAATTCACATATAAATAAACAATAAAAACAAAATATACTTTCAAAAATAAAAATAACAGATAAACATCCTATTCTCTTCAACTCTATCTGATGATATTCATTTCAATGACGAAAATGACTATTTACAAAAATGACACTTCAATAAAATATTTATGGTCCGTAATGATGAGAATGTTGAACATTTGGGATGGTCGATGCCCTATTTTGATGAACACCCACAAAACATAAATCTTGAAGTTTAAAGTTCAAACATGAACTTGGTTTGGCTTTTGTTTTTGTCACTTTATGAGCACTGTAGACACTATTGAATGTTAAAACACTTGTGCAATTTGCCAATATGTATGGGTAGAGGAGTTTGCGGTTTCAACTTTTGATGTATATTGAACATGGGATTCGAGGAAAAGGAGTGAGTTGTGCTCTTTGTAACGCTTCCTTGGTACAGTGCTGGGGCTCAAACTACACCAGTGGCGGATTAACCATTAGGATGAATAGACTTAAGTCCAGGTGCCTAAGAGCAAACAATGAGGTGTGGGATAGGGTCAGTAGGAGTCTTCCTAAAGATCAGGGCCTCTAACAGGGTTGCAGGGGGTAAACTGTTCCCAAGCCCAGTGCTCCAAACAGGGACCAGGTATTCAGAGAATAAACAGGATGACTACAGCAAATGAAGGGTGGAGCTTGAGCAAGGTGGGGGGTGGGGTTGGGAGGGGATGCAGCAAGTACATCATTCCCACGTCCAAACAGGGACCAGGTATCCAGAGAATAAACAGGATGACTAGAGCAAATGAAGGATGGAGCTTGAGCAAGGTCGAGGGAGGGGTTGGGAGGGGATGCAGCAAGTACATCATTCCCGGACGTCCAAAAGGGGGCCTGGTATCCAGAGAATAAACAGGACAATCAAATGAGAAAGGAAAGGGGCCAAAAGAAACTTTGTAGCCTACTCCCTGATTCCCTGATAAAAATCCTCTCACAGGCTCTTCTGAAGGTCAACCTAGGGACCCGGGGGATATAGTTAATCCGCCACTGTTCAACACCAGGGGCTATCATACACAGATGACTACTGGACTCGTGTCTACAAAGTTGTTACAGGATTTGGTATGGTAAAATCACATCTATTCCGCCTAAATGGGACATGTTCTGCCAGTCAGTGTGGACTGGCCTACTTTGTGCTGGGGCTAGAAGGAAGAGGGTAAACTGTTCTGGTTTCAAATGCTGAACATCTTGCAGGTTTTTTTCACACAAGGGTTGTGCCCAGGTTCCTCTCCTAACAATACTGTCTTTAGAACTATAATAAAAAATATGTTCTATGGAAAAAAGCTAAAAATTAATTCTGATTCAAACACTGCATGATCTACAGCAACTGCTACTAAAAGATATCACTGAAAAAATAATGGACTAAAATTGTTTTCTATATATAACTGGATTATGAATTCAAACCTAGAGAATATATATATAGTTGCCTAGTATATCTAGTATACTAGTGAATTTCTATAAAAGATCTACCAAGTATACTAATGATCTATATACAAAGAAACTGTGCAGTGACTAAGCAAAACTCATGCTGGCAGATTAGAGTGCATTTGTGACATTCCATTAAATTACTATTCTCATGGATTTATCTAAAAATATTTAAAGAGTTAAAGAGTTATGTTAAATTCTGAACTTAATCAAAAGTTATATTTAAATGAATTTAAATAGCAGATATGTATCGATCTTTTAAAAGTGAAAATGGGTGAAAATATGGTAAAGTAAGATAAATCCATGATGAAAGTAAGTTAATGGACTAGTGAAAGGCATGGGTCTATGAATGAGATGACAGGTTCAACTACATATTTACAATGGCAGAGAGAGAAAAACCTACCTTGTATGTAGAGATCAGCTTTGGTAGATACTGTTCCAAGGATGTTTGTAGCACGACATTCATATTCACCTTCATCCTCGGAGTAGGTTTCACTGATGGTGAGTGAGCAAACACCATCTTCATGGTGAACAATGTGAAAGTCTGGTGAGTCTTCAATGACTTCACCATCGATGAGCCAGGCAACGTTTGGTACCGGAATACCAGTGACCTGGCACTCGAATGTAGCTGGTCTTCCTTCGAGAACTTCAATGTTAGAAAGGGGTATTGTAAACTGAGGTGCTTGTTCTAAACTTTCAGGACTCTCTTCCCTCAGCACCTCTTGAGTAGTCTGCTCTGGCACAGATGAGATCTCTTCGGATTCCTCCTCCAACACTGTGGGCGCAGTCTGAATCTGGATCTCCTCCAGTTCAGACTGTTCCAAGTCTATTGGTGACTGTAGTCTTTCTGCAGTCACATCACTCACATCAACAGGAAGTTCCTCCTGCCGCTCCTCTTCTGTCAGAATAGAGATCTCTTGTAATTCTGTTACCGGAGTCACGTCCTCTTTAGAGGGAAGAGATATTTCTTCTTGTACGAATTCCTCAGAAACAGTGGTGACCGTTTCTTGGACGACAAATTCTTGTGAAACTGCCTCCGTCTCAGGTTCTGTTGTCCTGTCTCCAACAACATCAATTGAAACAACCTCCGTTTGTTCAGGAGCTTCTTTCTCTGTTGGGACAATTTCCAGACCCTCCACAATCTTGGTGTCAACCGGGGTGATCTCTGCTGTGGTTTCCTCCGACTCAGGCAACTCTGTTGTAAACCAAAAGCCCAATGATTTGGATTCTACAAGCATTTAATCCTATCTTACTGCAAAAGCTCTAATTATGAATTTGTGATGAGATGCTAAGAAAATCAAAAGTGCCTCCAAGATAAGAGAATTCCAATCCCATAAGCAAAGAGAAAAGCTCAATAAAAAGCAGATTATCTTTAAAGTGCTTAAAGGTGTGAAAACTAAATACCCATCCTCTAATATTGAACCAGTTTGCCAAGATGTGTCAGAAACATGTTAAAACACATTTGTTTTTCAATTTAAATCAGACATATTGAAAGTTGAAAATTAAAATTTAAACATTGCCAAGCTTTAAATTCATTTTAACATTTTTCCATGCGAAAATCTCTCTCATTACTGATGTCCGAGTCCACATTGGTCATTTACAGATACACGCTCACTCATTCCTTCATACTCATAAATGATGATGATTCTGTCCAGATTGGTGAAGATTTGTCCAAATTAATGTTATCAGCAATGAGGTTTGTGATGCCAGGCAAGTGTATGAAGTTAATGGAAGATGTAGAGCATGTAGTTCCTGTCTATAGTACAATCCGCTGATGCAAACAGAAGATGTCTTATGTTCTTACTTATTAACCTTTAAAACGGTCTTTCAAGAATGTCAATGTGAAGGTTCAAAGATACAATTGTGTGCTGTGACATGGCTAACTGAACGCATCCTTCAAATGAACTTAGCAAGATGATAGCCATTCTTGGAAAGATGCGAACTTTTGTCAAGACTCCAAGTCAAGGCATAGAAAACTGAACATCTTACTCTACCATAGCCATCTATGTTTCGGCCTGCCTCAGCTGGGAAAAGAGCATGTCCCAGGAATAAAAACCTTCTTCCGTTTCGATATTTTATTAAAAGAACTTTACAGCCTTAGAGTCTTGACAAAGGTCTAGGGAAGATGGTATGGAGATATTATGAGCTGCTTTAAAGCTTGATCTTATGGAATGGTGTTACAGGACATGGATGAACTCTGCCGACACACCAACCATTGTGCTATCCCGTGCCCTTTTGTCTCTTGGTAGTCTTGACATGGTGGTTTCTAACTAAAGTTTTTCGAGTATCTGAAACCAGCTTGTCGATATTTGTGATTTATCATGGCCAATAAAATAATCCTTTATTTGGCAAGTGTCAAGGTCTTCTCACATACTTCCCCTTTGGTGTGTAGTTCTTAGCTGGAGATTCCTGCTGAGGAGTCATCTCAGTTGTAGGTCTCACAAAATTTAACTTTCAACTGCATAATGTCACTGATATCTTAAAGGAGTATTATGGAAATAGCAAGTTGAGTGTGGGAGTGAGTGAGCGGGTGGGTGGGTCAGTCAGTAAGTAAATCTGCATGTAAACCAATTTATTTTCATGTCTTGAAAGTAATGTTCATCATCAGTTTCATCAGAACTCATCCTCTTCATTTTCAGTCTGAACAAATACCAGCTGACCGACAGTTGACATGCCACCTAAAAGGTCAAGGCTGAAGGATTATTTGGGAACAAACCACTCCAATATCCTCTGTCTTTCAGTCCAGAAGAAAGCATCACAGAAATAGTTCCAAACTCAGTCCAATGGTGGGAAATGCTGTCCTTCTCAAGTGTTGGTATTTATTTCGGTTTATGTGTTGTTTTACAACAAACAAATAGAGGAATTAAAGTATTTTGAAGATGACAAAAGCAAGCAGGTTTGAATTAAAAATGACTTTTTCGTACTTATATCATTTGTGTAAATCTGAAATGCAGTCAGCTCACTCTGTGCAGAATCCTGATCTTGAGACCTTTCAGAACAAAATTCAGCTTCTTCTCACAGAGTATGGACGTTAATTTAAAGAATTTGTATTCCACGATTACTGATTATCCATAATCATTTTCAGTTAATTCATTGAAAGTGACCAACACCTGTGATGAAACTGCATTTCAACACGAAAGTGGACTGATATTTTCAACTTCATCTTCCATCCTCAGGCTTTCTTGTAGTGTGTCATTATTCCATTGTGTTTGGAAGGTAATTGAGTCGAGGCTTCAGGATTTTTTAAAATGTCCATAACTGAGCATATTTTAAAGGCAATGCTATTCTCCTGCTTCATCAGATTTACTGTTGCAATAAGCCAAAGTAGACGTCATAGACAGCTTAAACTTAATACAGATGTAAAGGTATCACTGCTGATCACAGTGTCCATGTTCTCACTCTCTGAAGATCTGATCTGTCCTTGGAACTGTAGGCATCGATACCCTGACCTTCTAGGTAGATTTCTGTCAGGCAATCTTCCTGTTTGAAATGCCCAGACTACAGCAACCAAGAGGGTTCAGTTTGAATCCAATACTGTTTTCATTTCAAGGTCAATGCCGTCAACGTTGAAGTCAAGACTGCTGAACTCATTTCCTCAATGGTGTTCCAACATTTCACAAGTATTACATATGCAGTAAATTCAGAGTCTGAATGCAACCTTTGCATCTTCAAATAATTTCAAATTCATAATATTTTTCCAGAAACTTCATTTTTCCGTAACCCATGTCATGATCAATGAGATTCAAATTCTATATTAACATTTCACTCTGAAATGGATTCCCAAAAGATTACAAGTGATGCACTGTCATCTAAAGTATATGAAGTATTGAAACAGGGTTGGGAGCTCTCATATTTACAGCATATGTAATACAAGCAACAGGTGGGTGGGTGAACAGCAGTTGTGGTCTGTGATTCAGGTGGTACCCAGATCCTTCATCTAGGCAACACTTCTGAGCCGAGCCCAGCCCTGACCGAGTATATCTCCAGCTTCAGGATGTTCAGTGCATGCTGGGAAGGGTCACATGAGTGAAACTGCAGATGAGCGTAGCAAGGCAAGATAGACAATGAAAACTGACTAAATGAGCGCAAAGATGAAAGTCAAGAACTCAAGCAAATTGGAATGGTTATGGGGGAATTACAAACAACAAGCAATACTTCAGATGTTCATTCATAACAAACTTAGTGTTGCTTTGTAAATTTGAAAAATAAAATTGAAAACTTGCTCATAATGAGCAGCAAGAATCTTCTTGAATGAGTAAGCGAGTAATTTTGGATTTTACATGGCTTTTGGAAAATATTCAGCCATATAATGATGGTGTCACTTACAACAAGTCTGTGTCATACGTCAATCTCTTGGCCGAAAAAGTGAGTGAGTGAGTGTGATTTAACATAGCAGGGGGTAATATTTCAAACATAAAGCTACGGTTGGTACAAAGGGCACCAAATGTTTGAGTTGAACGAAAGTGACCAAGTCACGATTCGAACCCCCGACCTTGCGGTTGTGAGGCAGACACTCTACCAACAGAGCTACCCAGGCTCTCTGGGCCAAAAGACAAGTACTCCAGTGGAATTCGAACCTACAGTCGCCAACTCTGGCGAATTACTGGGCTGACATGCCAACCACTGTGCTACCAACGGCCTATTAATTTTCTTTAATAATTTGCCTTTTCATTTATTCATTTCAAAATTCAAGTTAATTTCCAAATGCTAACTTGAACCACATGTACATGATTTAAGTCAGTGAGTGTGACTTAACGTAGCAGTGGGTAATACTTCAACGCTACGGTTGATACAAAGGGCACCAAATGGTTGAGTCGAATGAAAGTGACCCAGCCGGGATTCGAACCCCCGACCTTGCAGTTGTGAGGCAGACGCTCTACAAACTGAGCTACCCCGGGCCCCTGCATGATTTAAGGCTGGATGATGTTATATATCAATGCTTAGAGAAGGGTTATGTAAGGTGATATAACTTGTTCCCAATTCGTTTGATTTGCATGAATAAAATATGTTTGAGCTAGATAACCATGAATGGTATACTAGACCGGGAATGAACATGGAAATGATGGATGGAGTATGAGATTCATGTGAATTGTCTCCTTCACAAAATCTTCTCACTTGACTCAGATCAAACACTCACACACCTGTCCCAGTCATAGCACACCTCATCTTTCTTCTGGACTCGTGCCAACAGCACATCATCTCACCTCATGGACACATCAACGCACAGAACACACCATTTCACCTTGGGGAACATTCATGCTTAGAGTAAGTCACCTCACCTAACGACAGACTCATGCACACAATTATCCTACCTTTGGGACGGACTCATGCAAATATCCTGGAAAAAACATGCTGTAAGGAAAGACACACTAAACATTAAATGACATGCATTACTGCCACAATTATTCACAAAACTTCATGTTTTTGCAGAATTCTGTTATTTTGACAAATTATTTATCTGACAACATAACTTTAACTTATTTAACTTAAATTCTGCAAAACTGAACTTTTTATACAAACCACGCCATCAGAGGAGTTTTGTGTTAACAAACAATATCCAAAAATGCACAAGAAAGTCTTTCAGAAATATTTTGACACTTCGATAGTCGTCAAAACAAACATGCCAAAATGAAAACTAAGAACAAGTTTAAATTTGTCGTTCAGGACATTGGTCCATTTGTATTTTTCCTCTTGTGCATCAAACATAACAACCAATACTACATCAAATACAACATACAACATATCAACAACTGATAAGTCTTATGGCAGGTGTAAAACAGGTATTACCAACGAAGAGGGGCTCTATGTATACTAGTCATTAATTAACTAAGTGTTTAATTATGAAAAAAACATATAGACAGAGAAACGCCAAAGCCATGCAAAAAGCTGGAGGCTGTCTCATGCCATCCTGTTCCACTGGAGAAATATACTCAGCTTTAGAATAAACCGACGTACGTACAGAAAACAAGCTGACATAAAAACCAAGAATGATTTAAAATTATTGTTATTTATTTCTGTGCTTTGCCCATATACAGAAGTACGAAGTCACACATTCTTACAAAAATACAGATTTGGCTTTTTATGTTTCTTTTTAAATGTTTTTTGTGCAAAATTGTACAAAATACTTTTTAATTATCGAAAACTAAAAATATTCTTTGGTGTTTCCTGTTGGTACCTGCCATAAGCTTAAAGATTGTTATAACAGCAGACAATTTCAGTCAGGGAAGAGGGTCGTTGTCAACCAACATTTGATCCGATAATGTTGGTGACAACATTGATGGTAATTTCTTGTTGTCTGCCGTGATAAAAATCAGTAATACTTCTAGAGAACACAATTATGAACTAAATTTCGAAAAATCAATCATTATTTCATATACATCATGCAAATTCTCAACGTTTATAATTAATTATAAATAAAACGTTAAATTAGCCGCCAGCTCAAAGCTTGATTCTGCATCTTGTTGGGCCGGAAAACAAAGCTTGGTAAATATCCATATCAAAATATCTTCATTATTTGTAAAATAACAACAAAAATCAGACAATAACATGATTTAAAACTTTAAAAACAACTCACTCATATATATTAGTCAAATTTTAAATAAGGTCAAATAATTATAAAAAATTGGACAATTTGAAATTAGTTTGTTAGGTGTCATCAATGATGGGAAATCTGGAGGGTCGCAATTTGGAAGGACATGATTCAAGTCGGCCAAATACTTGTAAAGATACAGGACCAGATGCAGGAACCAAAATCAAGCAGCCAAGCTAGGACCCTGAGTAATATGATAACCAATAGGACAACAAGCAGGAATCTCTGCATGCTGGCGTCATCCTCAACATTCGTAGGATGCCAACCTAATGCCGAAGTCACGACCGATGGTTTCTCCAAGACTTGAGATACAGGTTTGGCCTCTTCTATAGGCTGCGCTACCTCCACCTCAACTTGTTCAGATTCACTCTCCACAACACTGGGTGGTTCTACAATTAAAATTAGACCAAGACCCTGCAGTGTCGCCGTTATCCAGCATGAAATTTCTAAAATACAAGGTTGTCAGAGTTTCTTTTGGATACCATATCTAAAATAATAATTTGACAGCTCCAAATTTGAAATTAAATTTTCCAAAAATTATGTAAATTTTTTTAATTAATTAATTAAATAGAACTGATTTGGAAATCAAGTTTTTAAGTTTCTTGTTTTGAATTAAAAATTAAAAAATTTTAAAAGTGTTTCATGGCTGGCTCAATTTTGTAGCTGACAACCCTGTAATTGAAATAATTATTTCAATATTTGCAAATGTTGAATTATTTCTGGAAATGAGAGCAATGAGCATGATTATGAAGCTATTTCACTCTGCATTATTCAACTAAGCTGCATGCTGAAAGGTTTTTAAGGCCAAGCAGACACTGCGGAGGAAAGTGAACCTAGTACAAACAAAGACATGTCAAGTACAGAATCAAAATAATGTCCAGAACAAAACTTCTAGGCAATGAAAAACATATAATCGTTTCACAACCTGCATGGGTCAGTTGTAAACAACTGATGACGCATTGGTCCTCAAGAAATGAGCATTTTTCGCCAAAAAAATAGCATCCAGTTCTATCCAGGCAGTGACTGATAAACCCTCAATCTTCTCTATTCCTCAGATATTTTTATAGAACTGTCAACCACCCTTTATTCACAAGGAAGTTTACGTTTTATGTGAAAGTCTTCTTTGAAACAATCAAAAGTATACAAATATATCTTGTTTCATAGACCCTTGTAAAAAAATTTTGTAGGCAATAAAATATTTTTAACATTTCCTCTTCTGAACAAAAGGGTTGACAGATATATTTCCTCGCATTCAATTTTTCCATCAAAATCGACAAATAGTTCTGCACAAAATCAAAATTGCTGAACTATTTGTAGAAGGTTTCCAATGGCCGCCAGGGTTGGAAAAATTTGTTTCAATATTTTCTTGTTCAAGAAACAAAAGATTACAAAGATTAAGGTTTCCCGGTATCATGCCTGTGTGACTTCGCTGCACAAGAGACAGAACTGTTTGCTAGTGCATAAATACATAATTATATATGTACAATTTCATAAATCGGTAGTATTTTGTACAAGTTCTTCTTGATATCAAGTTTATACACTTGTGCCACATTCCATATATCTAAAACTATAACGTATAAAAATAGTTTATGTTGAAATAGCATTTATCAAAATAATTATATATAAATAAAGTTAAATAACACTTTGGAAATTTCATTTTGAGAGTGTATAAACTAGATATCATTCGCTGCACATATCTCCCTACAAGAGCAGGGATTTCTGGGTAATATTTCAGTCACATGATGCTTGAGAGTGCGTGGTTCGCTGGCAATGATTCGAGGTGGCCACAGCAATTCGATTTCTACTTCGATGGAATAGAATTCCTCTCGTATGAGTCTTTCCTCAGCATTCAAACACTCTGTTTCGTGCAAAATATAAATCGAGAATTAATAGGAGAAAAAGATCAAAGTCAACTACAACATGATCTCAGGCACAGCGACAGACAATTTACCAGAATTTGATGATAATTTACATTAAAATCCAAAATGTAAATTTAGTAAGTATTTTCCATTAAAAGTTGATATGCACCACGTTTGAATTTACATTTGAATGTTTTTATAATTTTGCCAAAAATAATAAGAACAGAAATTCCATTTCTATGAAGAATTTGAAAAAGAAACCGATTAAAAGACAATTTTGGAATAAATTGGGTACATCACTATATGTATTCATAGAATTCCATTCATTGAAAATATTAAATTTGGGTTTAAAGTGCCGATCATCATGAAAAGAATCTACAAAAGAGGCAAGTTCAGAGCAAAAAAAGCAAAACAAAGCAACATACAATCTAACTCAAGTCAAAAAGACAAAATGAAAAAGGAATAAACAACAGAAATGAATCAAAATAGTTGCATTTTGCAGTCTGTAATGGCACATACAAGATGTAGAGTAGAACAAAAATGTAACTCACACATGCCATGCAAACTACAAAATACAACAAGACTTCATTCTTTAAAAATGTTTATTACACTACTGCTACAGCTAAAATCAGCAGACTTTACATAATGATAAAATTCATTACCAAAATCCACTTAAAGCAACTGACAATTATACAAACTACACTATAACTACACTGAACTTCAGAGGGTTCATGACAAACTGTTTCAGTGTTCTCATTCTGTAAACATGGCACAGTTTTAATTGTAGCTCAAAAGGTTTTTCAAGTAAAATAAATAAATAAATAAATAAATAAATAAATAAATAAATAAATAAATAAATAAATAAATAAATAAATAAATAAA
>JAUELE010019875.1:0-16561 GCA_031471655.1 Diodora aspera
CTATATACATGTAGCTGATCTTTAGTGCTAGCGATGGGTGCCTGTCCCCGAGGGCCCTTCGGGAGGCAAAAAGCGACGTAAAATAAGCTGACTTTTAACCGGGTGCCTGTCCCCGAGGGCCCGGTTGAAATCCGGGATGGGACTCAACCGCAACTGCAACAATAGCTGAAAAGCTACTTGTCAAGGAAATGTAATCCCAAATAGAACAAATTATGTTGCATTTGATCATTTCCTAAACTGTCAATGAATATTTCAAGAATTCTCACATTTTATTGCCAGGATACACATCTCTTCCGTTATGATGTCGTCTAAAACTGTCAATAATAAGATCAAACAAAGCACTGTGAGTCATTTTTATCAGCAAGTACACGTTATTTTAATTATATTGATAGTAATTCTTTTGACTATTACTTTTATTTTTGTATACTATAAGTTTTCATCCTTTAAATTGCTATATAATCTGTCACGTTAGATTATCTGTGCATATCATAGTTTGCATCATGGATTGTGTCTATTTTGACGCATCTATGCGTGTTCAACATGAAAATCTTTCTCATGGTTTTGTATTGATTTGGGAGACGATGGCGATATATAGCTGCCTTGGAAACACCAAAAGTAAGTGACACTTCATTACTGACATGCGTGAGCTTCTTAACGTTCCAGTGCACAAGCTCTCGTGTAAAATCATTTAAAGTTGGATATGTGGTCAAATTTACAGTTTCCTTTTCAAAAACCAACATTTGGAACGATCAATATTCGTCAAAATATGTACATATGACGACCAATCCACTCATGAAAACACAGCGTTTGTTACGTCTTCGCCTCGTGAAAAACACAGAACTCTCTTTAAGACCCATGGCGAAATGAATGCATTCCGCACTTCTCATAGAACTTTCAAAATTTCCGGAAACCTTTAGAAACGTTGTATTTGCAAATACATGCATTCTGCTCATACTCGGAAAACATTCTGTAATCGACGAAACATTCTTCGGAAAACCGTCCGAGAGAGGTTCGGAATTAAGCTGGTTTTTTTAAAGCTGAAAATAAATCCGTCTGCTTCTGACTTTTTATATTATTCCCCAAAACTAATCGGTATGCTTTCTTTTGATGGTCAGTTTAGATAACACAGGTGAGTCATGGTGAAGCACAAGTGCACATGTACTCGCTGTATGTCAGGAAGAAACAAAGAGATAATTCATTTTGTTGTTAGAAACTTACAATGTTACATAAATTTGTAATTATGTACTCGCGATCTGCATGTTCCGATCCTTCAAGTTGATAGAACCGAGGATTGACATACTGGGCCAGTGGTCTCTAAACTACGTCCTGTGCGTCACATCCGGCCCCAGGAGATTTCATCCAGTTTTTAGCAACTTAAAATATTTATAAGTAATAAAACCAATTTGTCCGAGCATTTCTCTGACGTTTTTAATCATTATATATCATTTCTCAGTGTAATCACGGCTTTATTTCTTTGTTATTGTCACATTTCTCTTTTATGTCAGGCATATCACAATTATCATATATACAATCCAAATATATTTATTCATTCCTTTAAAGTTTATGGATTCAGTTTTTTATATGTCCGCGAAAATGTGTAAAATATACGATGCGGTACTCGTACCGAAAAGTTTGGAAACCCATGTACAAAGTGATTACCCTTTGAACAAACACGCATACCGTTCTCTGTTCACATCCTTCTCCTAACATGGCAAAGAGTTCTTTCTCTTCTAGACGTTCGAGCACAATTTTGTCGGTTACATATATTGATGTATACTGGTGGAAACAAATAAGATAACGAAGGTACATGTGAGGTATTATGTCTTACAGACAACGTATTTATAAACTCGTGCATATTTTAATTAGTCATGAAACACATGAAGTGTAAGTATCTTGGATGACCACTTGACATCGACGTGGAGCCATTGTGGCGATATATTAGTTTACACAGGTCCAAATTATTCCATAATAATTATGATTGTATAGTAGTAATTATTAATCACTGGCTATGAAATACTTTTAAAAGTCAGTGACGAGCCAGGATGACTGAACTGTAGTAGTTCGTAGTCACTATAGAGAGTCTGACATGTGCTGCTCACTGCATTTCTATGGGTTTTTTAATGTTGTCAATATAAAATATCTCAGTTGTGCTGTTATGTCGTCTTTGTTGTCACCTGGTCCCATTGTTCAAAGTTAATGAAACACAAGAATGTTGAAAAAATGAATCCTGACAAAATCTGGGTCTGTTTCCGCTACATCATCCGGGGCCTGTACTGTCGTTCAAAGGAAACATTACAGAGAAAATGTTTAAACCTTTTATCGACTGCTGATTTTGTGTCACTGGGCATCACCTTTCCTACTTTCGTGAAGGTTGGTTAATTTGATTCACACATCGTGCTGAAACAACACTCTCTGGAAGGAATATTCCGGAAAACGGCCAACATTTCTTTGGGGTTTGTTGTCGTTCGTCTTTGAAAGTCTTGGTATAGTTCTTTTGGTCGCCAGTATAGATCTGACGGGTGAGGAGTAGTATACATCTGACAGGTGAGGTGTTACACTATACATGTAGATGGCTACTGTTAAGCACCTCAAGAGCTGGCTCTTGTATTATATTCTAAAAGAAAACGTATGCGGCGAGAAATAATGTAACGACATTTATTTATATCGAGATATGAATTGCAATTTACAAAACATTCAAAGGTGGGCAAAATATTTAACATTAATTATATATAAGTTGTGAACAGCTTGACAAACACTGTGCATCCAACATTTTATTTTCTCAATTCTCTAACCATTTCGTTTTATTGTTTAACATCAAATTTTGCAAGAGCACGTTTACATCTGAGAAACATCTGGTCTGTTGACGCATTTTATGAGGGATCAGATATTGGAGGCGCGCTCCCGCCCCATGGAGCTACTTCACTTATCTAGGCGCGTAATTTATAACACTTTTTAATTATAAAGTATTAAATACATATCATTTGCCTTTAAAGTTAAGGCTAGTAAATTACAATATTTACAGTTTCTAGGAGAGTAAATGTTAGCTCTCTTGCCATTTCAACAAATCCTAGCCACTAAGGAAACATGCTGCGTCATGAATTTGGGTCTTGCTGTCACTAGTGAACCAAGTATTGCACAGTTAAACAGAATAGAGATGGATATAGAATAAAAGGTTGAGGCGAATATTACACTCACAATACACAATACACACATGTCACAACTCGCGAAAACAGTTTGAGAAGGTTCAACGATTCAACAACTGCATAAATGACAATTACAGAAAATATGTAATGTGCAAAAGGATATAGATGTAAAGATACATTTCCATCTGATTCCCGTACATGCAAGTCTGGAGATGTGGTCTTGGTAGTACCTTTTTAGATGGGTTTTACTACCCATGTTTTCCTATATGTTGTTGAGGATCTCAGCCCCCCTGTCGAGGAATTACTGACGCCAGTCCTGATATCTTGTATATATAAGATTTTCGATTCTACTGTTTCCAGCGCTTGAGGGTGTTGAAAATGGCAAAGAAGCAAAACTCCCCGAGCTCCGTCAGTGTCAAAAGACTGGCTCCGAGACAAATCCCCATGTGGCCACCCAGTGTACCTGAAAATTAGACGCCTAGCTTTAGCTGAGCTGAAGTACAAATCGTACATCTCATGACCTTTTCAGGACTAAATCTTGTCCTTCTAAATGTGTGAAGAGACGCATTCATTGTATTAAATAATCCTGTTAGTAGCTACTGTACAGTATGGGTATTGGACTGTCTTATTCTCTCAGCGTGTATGTGGCGCACATGGTATGACTTACCGTACGTAAGCTGTTAAAGCATCTCCGAAATTTCGTTCATATTGCTCTGCCAACACAGGCTATTTTGTGATGCAATTTTTGGATAATTTATGCACCCGCGAATTGGCCTACTTATAAACGGATGAAACACAACCGATCACCCAAGCGTTGTCAACGAAAGACGTTGATAAAGCATCACAGCTATTTCTGCGAGCCCGCTTCTTTCAAACAGTAAAAATCAAAAAGGCCACTATTCAAACCGCAGGCGCCCAAGGACACACTCCTTGTCGGTTTAATATCTTCATGTAACTTATTTTGTTGAAAAACTGTAAGATTTTAGTTTTTGGATTCACTTTCCGTATACAGTTGCTGTACAAAAGTATGTTACACACATAGCTGGAACGTAGTCATTCACATTTTCGTCGCTAAGTAAGGTAGCTAACCAATTTACAAGTCCTTAAGAAACCAATTCAACCATAAATATGATTATTACAAACTGTTTTGTTGGATGAACTGTTTTGACGAGCTTTTATCCGAATCACGGCGCTTAAAACTAAGTTAGGCTATATTCTAGTTATCTACGTTACTACGATTTTTTTCCTATCCATGTTGATGGCATATGCTAAAACTGTCTTTAGGAACGTTTTATGTACTTCTTAATTTCGTTAACATAACATTGTTTCACCGATAGTGTCACTGACATTATAAGAAAAGTGTTGAACGATGTTGCTTCTTGAAACGTTGTGTTTACGGAACCATTTTTCCACATATGCCAGAAAGCGTTGTTCTTGACACATTGTTTCTTATTCAGTTAGAACACGTAAGGGAAACGACGAAACTGGACTCTCTTTGATAAAACTTAAATGAATATATTATGAGACTCTGGTATGCTGTGGAACCAAGTAAAGACGTTGATGGCAAAAGAATCCAATGTTCATGTGTCAGTGCACGGAATGATAACAGTATGTACAACAATCCAGGAATGTTCAAAGGTTAATGATATTGAAAGATCTAGCAGTCGAAGATGCGCAGCAAAGGAAAAGATCATTTCGTTAGAAAAAGGTATCTGCGAGATAAATATGCTACTCGGAACATTCTACGCAGCAGATTGCGGAAGACATTAGTTGGCGGAGCAATCACATGACCACCTTGCGTTGGTTACCTCAGTGTAATGTTTCTAGTCGAAAGCAGTTTCAGAACAAAACCACAGCAACACAGCGATTTCTCAGAACACGTCACCGCAAATTCGCATGCAAGACTGGAACAAGGTCTTGTTTGACGACAAATCCATTGTTATTATAGAAGCTTGAGTAATCCCGTGGATTGATAATAAGAAGATGTCCATGAAAGATATCACTATTTGTGTCTGCGGTTAACTGCCAAAAAACCTACCCCATGTTCAAGTATGGGGAGAGATATCACCAAAAGGGGCAGGATTCTGTGGGAGGTTACCAGGTACTCTGAATAGTGAGAGATGTGAAAAATATCATCGGTGATGTCCAAAACGAGTGTGCATGTTATTTTATTTCCAGATGAAGGTTAACGTTTCAGCAGGATGGTATTCTTGGTACTTATTCACAGTCTTCTCGTACACATATGACTGGGCAGGGAGTTGAAATACTACCTTGGACTGAAAATGTATCTGACATGAACCCCAACGATTCTGTGTGGAATTACATAGGTAAAACCGTCACCAGCTTCTTTGTCCCGAGAGCTTTGGAAATCAATCTAAAAACATTAGTATTCTCATAACCAACTGGCCCATCAACCATTGTATGAGAGTATGCCAAGAAATGTGGCTGCAGTACTTAAGGGTAACAATACACAGTATTGCTGTGACTAACTGATGGACAGTTGTTTATGACTGGGTTTTTGTTTACACCGAATGACCATTAGAAAATAAAGATCTGTCTTGAAATGAATCAAACTTTCGTTCAGCAGCTCTAGAGTCCATACAGGTAGGACTATGGGCTGATGCATGCAATGTATTATTCCGTCGACACATCATGCTGATACAGGACTTCATGGAGGAGGTCATATACAAGTGTTGTCGAGATTGTCATTTTGGTCTACGCTTTAAGGCTCCACTGCCTCCATAACTTTGTGTAGATGAGTGCCGTCTGAATAGTTTTAAACTAACTCACCGATGAGGCTCTCCATGGTGATCTGTGGAACCTGCTCTACAGACATAACAATCTTCTCTTCATAAAATATTCTCACTTCCAACATATTCTTTCTGAAAAGTTACGAAAACATCTGGCAATTAATTAAAAACAGTTTTATATTTGGATACGTGCCCCCGAACGCGAAATAGGTACAGTGCTATCCGAGTGAAATAAATATATGCCAAGGGTATGCCAAATTAAATTACGCCGTCTTTCCTTGCATTAGTCACAACAGGAAATATTGAAATTGCAAGGTCATAAACAAACTAATGATTATAATAATTGGTCCCAAACTAATTGTATCTTTACAAAGAAGGAGATGAGTAAACAATTCACCCGGTATTTCACTACCTTAACAGTTTCTCTTGCTGGCATGGTCCGTGAAAGAAGGAATGAGTAAAAAACGAAAATTGAAAGTTGACATTTGTGCGTCAATAGTGCGTACCGCCCCCGTTATTGGCCAAACACTCATTGATTCGCTGAGGCATCGTGCGTATAAGTCTTCCTATGGTAACTTGATGCAGTCTGTCCCATTCTTCCGCCAACGCCTGGCCAAGTTCATCTAGCGTGGCTGTTGGCTATCCCGTTGACGCACACACCGGCCAAAGATGTCCAGACAGTTTCAATGGGGGAAAGTTCAGGGTTCATTGCTGGTCGGGGCACCCTATGGATATTGTGCCGTTGAAGGTGAGTATTTGACCTTTCTTGCATGGTGAGCACTGGCGTTGTCGTCCTGAAACACAAAACGGCGCCCCTCACGTCGTGGAAACGGGACAACATAGGGTGTCAGTATGCTGTCCCGATAGTACGGGCCAGTGACTCTTCCTTGCACGATATGGAGTGGGGTTCGGTTAGTCATAGTGATCCCATCCCATACCATAACAGAGCCACCACCAAATCTGTCATGCTGCCTCAGGTTAACATTGGCATGGAGTTCGTTGCGACGTCGCCCGATGCGACCACGCCTATCAGGGAAGTCTAAAGTGTACCGGAGCTCATCTGAGAACATTACACGTGACCACCCAAGTTCTTGCGTGGTGTACACCATTCGCGTCTATTGGCCAAGTGACGGTTGATCAATGGCGGCACTATACGAGGCCGTCTAGCATGAAGATGGGCATCATGTAGACGTTCTCTAATCGTCTGACCTGTCACGCGGACACCAGTAGCCTAGTGTAGGTTTGCAGCAATCATGTTGTTGACCGTGAACGCCCTGAACGGCGTCGATCTTCAAAATTATGGGTTTGGTGATGCACTGTACCTGCGCCATAATCTGCTATTCATACACGGGAAAACATTGACGAAATGGCAACCTCAGACTGACGGCTGCGAGTTTCAAGCATAGCGATTGCTCGTAGACGTTCAGCACGTTGGAGACGTCGCATTACGAAAAAACAAACAAAGGATGTCTAAGATAAACACAATCAACAAAGGATTACAGTCAGAAGCTATGAGAAGGGAGTAGATGACCTTTCTCTGTCAAATTCGAATATGCACTTGCGCATCATTGGCTGCGTTTTGGTGCTCTGTTGTAGAGCAATCCATGTTATCTTCATTGCTGTTGGCGATTGTATCCAAAGCAAAATCACTATCTTGTTATTTACCTTGAAATGCTAATATCCCCCACTTTTTTTAAAGTGTGTACTCGCCTATTTAATAGTGTCTACAACTGTGAAACGTTAAAATAACTGGGTCAAATACAGCGTTAGTTTTAAAAGTAGCGGTGTATTGTTAGTGCATACGGTTGATATCACATCATGGGGTCGCAGGTTCGAGACTCTGTTGGTTAACATACAGTGTATCTAGTTTGGTGAACGTTACGATATTAAAAGGCATTTCGATAGAATAGAAACTAACTAGTGCATACCTAAACACCTCCCTGAACGGAATCACGCCGATGGACAACATGTAATCGATCCAGTTATCGGATGCATACAGACCAGAGGACAGCTGCACGTTGTACGTCTCAAACTCACAAGGAACCTGACATTCACAGGATCGGAGGAAATCGGACTGTTGACGAATATAATCTGTAAATGGAACGTAAATTGAAGTTTCGATAGCGACGTCTTTAAATGAGAGAAGTTCAGTTTCTCAGAAGCGCAGTGAACACAGTATCCTCCTCGGAAGGGAAACTGGGAAGTAAGGAAACTGGGAAACAATGACTGTCAGGTTTTCTGGCTCCTCTCATGTCGATGTACCGGTGTCTATGATTCGTGTGTTTCACTCGTGTGTTATCATTATAGTGAAACACTAATGCAAGGTTGTAAATGGAAGGTTCACACAAAATGTGTTTCACTCGTGTGCTATCATTATAGCGAAACACTATTTTCAACCGTCCAAGTGAAAAGTTCATACCAAATGTGCTTCGCTCGTGTGTTATCATTATAGTGAAACACTATTTCCACGGTTTAAGTGAAATGTCAACACAAAATGTGTGTCACTTGTGTGTTATAATTATTATAAAACACTATGACCAGAGCCTAAGTGAAAAGTTCACACAAAATGTCTTTCATTTGTGTGTTATCATTATTGTGAAACACTATTTCCAGGGTCTAAGAGAAATGTCCACACAAAATGTGTTTCATTTGTGTGTTATCATTATTGTGAAACACTATTGATATCTCCACACAATACGTGCCTGAGAACAGCCCTGCTGTAAATTGCACGTAACATCAAAGGAAAGACACTGCGTTCAGTTAATGGTGTACCGTGCACAGATTACATGCAGTTGCCAGTTTACTCATTGACAAGTGTAGAAATACGAAACAAAACTCACAGTACTTTGGAAAGAAACACGTGGTCAGGTTGAACAACGAACATCTCTTCCCGGAGGCTGAAACACAAAGAAGGGAATCTGTTTTAACAGATCACTTTCAGCACAAACAGTGCACAATAACTTAAAGAACTCTACGATTGAGAATTGACTTTAACAAATCTCTTATCAACTTAAACAGCAATGAAACTAAAGTTTTAAATAATATCTATATACTACTCAACTTTCGATAGGGATATTGGAACGTCTGATATATACTGCGTGTTTCGGTACTCAACACGCGCTGGCATTAACAGCGAATCAGGGAAAATTAGTGCAAGAAAGGACGATATTTGTTCAGTCAAAAGATGTGGGCAAGAGCAGTGTGAAAATCGGGAATCGTTATCACTTTTTGGTTTACTGGGGACTTGTTGGCTCCCGTAGTTCCTAAAATCTGTTTGGTATTTTTTCGGGATCACTCCCAGCACACCACTCCACCTGACCGTCCGTAGTCTATTGTTATGGTTCACTGTTATACTCATGACAGTAATCAGTTACCGTAGCCAGAAGGTTTCATACATCCGCAGATCTCGGCAACCTTCTTCGTTGTGCACTCCAGGATGCAATGCTCATAAGTGTAGTGTGAGAAATACTCCAGACGTTTATTAAATGTATTCACGCACGATGAATTGGTGAAAGCTTTGTATGGTTCCGCGAGGTACTGAAACTAAAGAATGATACACGCCTACAATTGATCGCACATTCAGTTACTCATTATGGCTTATTATGGTAAGAAACTGTTCACATTAACTGCAATGGTACCATCTCAGTAGACCTGTACTGACATACGGACGGCGTAAAATATTTCGTACATAAAAAAAAGAAAAAAGACTGACATTCTTTACACTTTAATTTTTCAATTTAATTGTTTTAAGTCTATCTAATTCA
Organism: Diodora aspera; assembly: GCA_031471655.1. Lineage (NCBI taxonomy): Eukaryota > Metazoa > Mollusca > Gastropoda > Lepetellida > Fissurellidae > Diodora > Diodora aspera. The sequence continues at coordinate 9,658 of JAUELE010019875.1, forward strand.
TTCAGCCCTCTTGTACTTCAGACTTGCAATGCCACTTTTCTGATTGTCCATCTAACCATATAGGTCTCGACATGTGACTCTAGGTCATCGTTACTTTCAAAACGTTGCTACTCGATGCTGATTTCAGTTGCCGAAACAGATATGTCTTGCAGCCATAACTAGACTGTTGGGTGGTGGATTTATCTTTTCAAAGACACATTCTCTCAGAGCAGCCTGTGCAACTCGGGACTTGTGAGCGAGACACCAAGTATCAACATACCACTGCACTTTGAGCGCACTGGTTTTTTCAGTTCGGTCAATGCTTTGGCATAATATTGTCAAGCCACGGTGGTCTTGTGCGAAAGGTAATCAATGTATAGAACACCGTTTGCATCCCAGTAAACAGTCACCAGCATCTTGCCAGCTGATGACCAAGTCTGAAACTTGCTGGGAGCAGGTGATGATGGGTGCTTCCATTGCATCGATTCAATTGTGGTCTCGAGATCCCAGTGGTGACATCACGTCTCATCAGCTGTAAATAAATACAGGTTCATCCAAGTTGTTCAGGTCCAAACATCCCCGACTGCTCTCAACAAGTTGATCAAGATTCCACAAAGTCTGATTTCTGTACACCCACCTAGCAGACACCTTAGACATACCTAAATGTTGATCAATTGTCTTTCCAGTACTACCAACAGACATTTTAAACGACTTTAATCCGTTTGTCACTCATAGTTCTGTTGTCATCTGCAACAATACTTTCAGGATTTGTCACCAACAAAGGTCTTCCTGACCGTGAGTCATCTTCAAGAGACTCTCGACCACATCTAAGTTCCCTGTTCCAGCGAGTCACTGTTGTCTAATGAAGTACGTTTTGTGTGTACACCCTTCTTGTCAGAAACGTTATCACAACCATTTGCTCCAACTTGCTCAAACCCATATCAGAATCACCCCCTCTTATAAGTCAAGCCAGCTTCAATGCCAAGCTTTGAACCACAGAAGAAATGTTATGACTGAATAACAAAATATGACTGAATATGACTGAACATGACTGAATAATCAAACTACAAAAGCTTCTTGATATATTTCAGTTACAACTATCCGAGTTGCAAACTTTTTGAACGTCCCTCGTATGTTCAGAAGCTCCGTGTTATTCTATACATGTGCTTTCAGTTTCACGTCGACCTCGAGATACCGTATCACCAATGTTGAAAATGCCCTACAAGGTGCAATTATTTAACATACCTTTGTTTTGGAGATAGCCGCGTAAGCCGATGTACCCGGTGACACTACGAAGGATGTCGTCGCCGCATCTGGGTGGACTCTGGAGTCGTGGATGTACACCTGACAACATACACAAGACCCTTCTCGCCTGTGACATGCATTTCAAGAGTGGCAGTAGATTTGGAGATAAACGTTTCTGCTTCGTATGAAAAAACATCACAAGGATTGAAAATACACGTTCGCATTTCTTTATCACAAATGCAGTTAAGTGCCTTATTCTATCTTGTACCACACATCAGCGGCGGTCTCTTTGATCTTTGCCATACGGTATCTTATAGTTGCCACACGGTTTGGATTGCCACTGTCAAAGCGTGATGTGATTGGCTAATGTCTAGCCCCGCCTTGTTGTCAACAGATGTCAAGTTGCACGGGCAGCACGAAATACACACTTTGCATCATGGATATCGATAATTATAATGTGACCTAGAAACAATATTAGATCCGTTGAACAAATTTACTAAACAACAAAAAAAAATAACATAGAATAAAATATTGCAAACTGTAAACTTTGTCCCCAAAGTGTCACTACTTAACTGGATCAGTAGCTGAAGACATTTAATTCACATTATACCACAAAGTAGCAAAGTCGAATGTTGGAAGCAGCAAACTGCTGATTATAACATTTATGACCACGAATTGTTATACTTAGTACGTCAGCAGTTGAAAACATTGTTCTGATCAGGGGTGGCGCCAGGAATTCCCCGACGTGGGGGCTGAGATCCCCGACAGAGGGACTGAAATACCCAAATTTAATACAACCATTTTTACCGAAAATGTTCCCCGACGAATTGCTATATTTTTCCCCGACGGGGGGAGTGGGGAGGGAGCTAAGATTCGTTTAAATGACTTGCACTATAAGAATGCTTGCATTATTGTGAAAATAATTTGATAGAAACTGTATTAACAGCATACATGAACATTGTATAAGAAAAGGAAATTCTGTTTCGAGAACATCAAGGTCACATATGGCATCCCTTAGGGATTTGAAGGGTACGCCAAAGACAAAAACAAGTTGATCTCATTTGAAAGATAATTGATGAAATAAACTTATTTAGGAAATTTGGTAAAGATATGATGCACGGTTCGTTAGATAAACGAAATTCTGCAACTGAGTTTTCTACACAGTCGAATTTCCCTGGCCGATGAAAGGCGAAATCTCTGTGGGTGAGTGGTCTACGCAGCTGATTTTTAGTGCTGTCGATAGCTGCTTGTCCCTGAGGGCGCAACTTCGAATCCCGGACGGGACTCAACTGTAGAATAGCTACTTTTCAAGGAAATGTAATTCTAAATAAAACAAATTATGTTGTATCGGATCATTCCGTCAACTGGCATTGAATATATTTCACCATCTCTTAGGCATTTGTCTGGATATATTTTCTTTAAAACAACTGTGTCGATATATCTTTGAAGTGGTTGTTTTGGTATAGCTTTAATTATCCCTCGTCCGTCTGTTGGTCCGTCCATTCGTCCGTTCGTTTGCTCGTCCGTTCGTCTCTCCCGAAATCGTTTCCGGAGCGTATCTCGAAATACATGAGAGATTTGTTTACCAAACGTGGTACATATACTGACGTCCAAAAGAAAGTATACAAAGATTTTGGGAGACTACTGAATACATTCACAAATGCGTTGGATATACAAGAGATATTCCTTCAAGATTTGGAAGGTTTATCAATGAGATGATGTCAATCAAATTACACTCACCGAAATCCAAGCATCATTTTGATCAACTATGGCAACAAGACCTAAGGGAAAATAATTGAAATCATTTGGTATACTTTCTTTTGGACGTCAGTATATAATCATTTTCCCAAGAATCTACATTTCAAAGATTTAAGTCACTTGTCAGATGAATGTTTAATATATTCATACCAATTTGAAACTTGAGGTTGTCATTACTACAAAATGCAGGTGTTAATTTCTAGAAAATTATGACGGTCATGTTCAGCAGTAAAACAACTTTTGATTATGCAACCAAACATACACATTTTCATCTTTGTAATACTGTGGCATACTGAGTTGCTGTTTTTTGGCAAGGGATACAGCTTCAAATATCCACGGGAACAGGCAAATCATTATTTTTGATTATGCCTAAAGTAATGCACATAAAATCAACAGTATCCAAATAAATTATTTTAAACTGATAGGCACAAGTATCTTCTCAAAGGTGTAAACAATATCTTGTGGCAATAACATAAACACATTTAGCAGTGCTAAAAAGACATTTTAGCACTATCACAGAAAAAGCTCTGCAAGCACACGTAACAGAAGAACGACACCATCAATATCTTGTCATATTACTTAAAGAGGTACAGCTATCTTAACTGAAAAGCTATTTAAATTTAAGAAAAGTTAGAAATGCTGTTTATGTTAACAAAAACAAAATATCAAACATTCAAAATTAGACATTTTCTACAAAAATGTTCACAAATTTTTTTTAAAACTATTTCAACTCAAAGTGCACACACAGTTTTAAAAATAAATATAAAATTGCATTATGTACATTTGATTTAATATGCTGTTCTGGGTTACAAAGACCTGAGAAGTTTGTTTAATAAAAATCTACATCCACTACTTTCTCACTTTGTCGTCAGTTGCAAACAGCTGATAGGTTAATCAAGCTGTATGTTACTAAAAAAAAAGATCTGAAGAAAACTGGCTCTCAAGCTCTCACAGCTACAGCCCCCCATATCAAGTACCCTGTGCAAAGTTTCTGCCAGTCATAATTCCTTCCGTTTATTTCCTCACCCCATCCCAGTTTATATACGGCTACGAGCATCTTTGGACATGGGTGTGTTCGATCTTCTTGGCCAAAGAAATTACACAATGCACAACAGGTTTTAAGAGTGAGTGATTTAGGGTTTTACTTGGTTTTACTGACGTCGGTGTTGGGGCTCCTGTCTTCCTGGGCTGAAAGTGAGGTGCCTGGACGGGACTCCACAACCACTAAGGCTGGCAGATTAATGAGTCGACGCATTAACCACTGTGCCATTCCGCAGCCAAGGTTTTAGGATTGCAGGACTTCTCTCAGGCTCCCAGTAAAATTGAAAGAAAAAAAAAAATCCCAACCATAATAATGAGCTTTTACTTGAAAAATTAGCACTTTGCCTTAATAATTCCACAACTGGAGAGCTTCTGGTCAGTTCTTTCTATTCTTTACAGTTAATCACGGAAAGCCCATTTTCTACACTTCCCAAGCACTTCAACATAAACATCCAATGTTTGATAAGATACAATTTTTCAGAAAAAAGTAACACGTCAGTGAAGAATAATACCAACAAGTAACAAAAGGTTTTCACTTACTGAACGAAGTACTCATAAAATACAAACGAACCTAAAGTGGCACTTACCAAATTTGTGAAGAGAGTTTACCACAAATTTCATAGCATAGGCTGATCCAATGGGTGTGTGTGTTTGGGGGGAGGGGGGGAATTGGTGCAGGGTGTGTGTATCCTCCCCCTCTCCCCCCTTTTGTCTAAACCTGCTTTAACTAGGGAATTTTTTCCAGTCTGCACCTCCTTTATCCAAAATCACATACCTTTTTCCAAAATTCTGGATCCGCCTATAGACAGTTGGACCCTGCCCACTCTCAACAATTTCTTGGATCTGCCACTGTTTAGAGTAGCAATTATGCATAAATATTATTGGCCACATCCATATTTGACAAAACACAGCTGAATAATAATGCAAAACTAAATGCACTTCTTATAAAAAGTCATGCCATAGAACAAAGTTCAAACAAGTCAAACCAGTGATATATTATACATACACACAACAGTGCATTTTCTAAATAGAGTTCAGAAAATATATATTATATTGTGAAGATCACAGTGACAGCAAGAAAACAGGCACACTTGTGGAGACGAGCTGGGGAAAGAACTTTGGTTACATTTGCATTGGTTCTGTGCAGCTGTACAAGTTTTGGCTATAGTATATACACATCTACAGTAGGACGGAACTAGAACAATTCAGCTTAAACAATGGAGCTCGTCCAGAGATTCCGAGAACGAGGTATCTACCGAGGGTCCGGTACTGCATAAGGCAGTCATCACTTGAAAGGGGGCGCCACCGAGCAGTTTAAAATCTGAATTTCCATGCAGGAAAAAAGGACCTTCTCTTGTGACTCCCTCTCCACCAATCCTGACACTCTGCAGCTGCCTACGTCGCCTATACCACGAGTTGTCCCCGGATGTGTGTTAAAAGATTAGACAGGGGCGCAACTTCAGTGCTTGCTATAGACCCCATTTTAAGTAGATACGCCCCTGAGGCCGTTCAGGAGAGGAAGGCAAAGAAGGCGCCTCAGCTATTAGACCGATCGGATCACTTCTATTAAATGAGGCACTAATTGGATCACTTCTGATAGATGAGGCGCATTGCCTCCTGAACGAGCCTCTGGTCAAAGTGGTACACTACAGGCAATCCATTACAGTTTGGAGAATATTTGTAATTGATAACAGATAAACTAACAGCTAATTTTTGTCTCCTGTGATGTAAGCACACACCTCCCTCGAACATCATCTCCCAATTATCATTTCATTGACCATGGTCATAGTCAAATTGGGAAATACAGATCCTCTACATGCCATCCTTCGCATAATGCTTTAAAATCTTCACATCGAGACCAAAGTCAAAGAATTTGGATTGGAAGTCCTGATTTGACGTTTTAGATATAGACATTTTCAAATTCTTTTTAACACTCAAATACAGCTGTCTTAAAACAAAAATAATTTTAAAATGTACTTTACAAAACTTTACATCATCTCTTAAATCTGAATTATATTTTTGTTTCTGGAAAATGCATTTTTCCTCTAAAAATGTGTACAGTACAGAAAAAAAACTCCATAAAACCCACAAAGAAACCAAATAAATTAACCATTACTTGAAATATTCACAAACCATATGTTTTGTCTAAATTTTAAGAAACAAATATATGAACCATTAAAGTTTTGTGTAACAAATATATGAAAAATAACATTCTTTTCTTTCCGTTTTGATAGATAATGCTGTAATTTTCATTCAATGTCTAATTTTGACCACAACAAAACATGCTAACAAAAAACGGTTAAAAGTAAGAAACTCCTCTGCATATCATTATTTGTTGAAAGAACAGGGTATCATCACATGTTCACTAGACTATCACATTACATTCAACTTGGACGTGAAGTAATTGTGACACAGATTCACTTGGAAGGTTTGTGAATCAAAATCTCGAAACCGCATCAACTCAGATCCACGTTTGTTCCCATGATTACGTGTTTTCGTTTCCCTGACAACACAGAGCTAAATTCGTCCTCCTCATTGGATGTGTTGGAGATGTCATACTCTGTAAAAAAAAAAAAAAAAAAAGTAAAGCATTTTAATGAGTGAGTGAGTGATTGATTTGGGTTTTATGTGGTTTTCGGCAATCTTTCAGTCACATCACCACGGATTCACCAACATTATGTCAGTGTCAGGGCTCCTATCTCTCCAGGCTGACAGAGAGGTGCCCAGGCATGTCTTGTAACACCAACCATTAAGGCTGGCAGAACGACGCGCTAACTAATGCACCATCTTGCACCTCACATTTTAACTAGAAAGTGTTTTCACGCGTAAAAACAGATGTCTCCCCCTCCCCATCTTGTTTTATGAAAAAGTTCCCAACACT
>JAUELE010019986.1:0-26694 GCA_031471655.1 Diodora aspera
TCGCGTTAACAAGAAATATAAGACAAAATCTGGAAATCCTCGTAATGACCTTACTTAAGGTCACCAAAATCAACTGGCGTCGGGGGATCAACAATAAATACCATTATGGGGCCCTATTCTTCTGAAGTGAAACATCACTCTCTGGAACCCTCACAGGATTCTTATTGTGAGAAAGTCAAGCATATCCACTCACCTCTCCACCTATAACTTCCTTTGAGAATGCTTGGACGAATTCTTCAGCTCCTATCATACTGAGTCTTTCCTGAAATTTTAAATTATTTTTTAAATTAATTTTGAATTCACTAAAATTTCATTAAATTTAGTTGGACTGATTTTTATCTCAAATATTTATCCAAATTTTAACTAAAAAGGTTTCAAATTTAAACTGAATGCAAACTTGTGACTAGAGATTTATTTTTGTAATTTTTGGTGAAAAAATACATTTCACTCTTACCAATTCGATGTGTGTGAGTTGTTGTGCAAACTGTAACGGGCTTGGACAGACTTCCATGATATCTGTGGTTGGTACGACTTGGGTCTGGGATTTTTGAAGAGCTTCGGTACTCAACTTGGCCAAAGCATCTTCAAATTTCTGAAGGCGTGATAACTGTAATGAAAAATAGAAAACTCAGATCAGTAGTCCTAATATTAAAGATTCAGAATGATAAATTTGAACAGTAACTTAAGAATATAAAATGGTATCTTCCATATTGAGAAGATATCACATCACATTCAATGAACATGTCATTTTAAGTTCAATGTTGATTTTTAGATTGTGTATTTCAAGATTTGTCCATTCTCCAGATATATTCTGGTTTAGCATCATCAGGGTTAATCCCACATCAATACAATTCAGTCTGTAATGAAATTTTCAATTTGCGGTAATGTCAAATTTCCAGATATACCTCAGGCCAATAAGGATTCATAGCCAAAAAATTAATAAATGCAATAAAGAACACAATTTTCAGTTTAGAAGTGTATTTTAAATCTGAATTCCTCATATACTACTCATATGTATTACATAACGAGCTTTTAAAATTCAAACAGGAAATTAGATCTAATGACAGATTGCAACAAGGATATGAAATGCCCAGCGATGATCTCACAGCATGAGGATGCACTATTATTACGCCTTCTAACAGGAACTGCGTCCGTTATGGGAATATATTTAAACGAGCCTTGTGATTCAACACGAATTTGAATTTCTTGGATTTTCCGAAACACGTCGTTGAAAAACAGGAAATGCTAAATTTGGGATTTCTGTCTAAAGACATTGAGTCATCAAATCTAAAAATAAAACCACCTTGGCAGTATTAAACATTCGATTAAACAGTTTAAAAATTAAAATTGCAAAAAGAAATTAAATGGATTTTTATAATACACAATAGGATGAAATTGTTTTACACATTTACACAAAAGTCTGCAATTTAAAGAAAAAGAAACAAATTATTTCTTAAATATTTTACAGAAAGATGCAATTGTACAGATAGATTTATTCAAAAAGCTTCAAAATGAAATTTAAACATTTTTGATTTAAAAACTGTTGTACCAGTAAGTGAAAATGGATTATAATGAAACTAAAGAGATATTTTATACAAAAACGTCTGGTGCTATTCTCATATTTATCCCAGGAGGACATGTCACTTGTCTGCCAACTCAATCTCCGAGACAAGGCCATGCTGTGTTCAATTGCTGTGTAGTGAAATATAGCAATTCTAATCAAGACATATGTGATTCTGGCCTTATCACCTCCTGCACAATAATTCTTATCTTCTCAAGGGGACTTAACTCTGTTTGGAAGCAGAAATCGGACTCCCCTAGTTTATATCTGTCAGCTATTTATCAAAATACTGCTAGTGCCAGTTTTTAGGGAAATGGTTTCCTGTAACTCATTTGAGAACGATAACAAAAAACATTTTGAAAAAAAGAATCTTTCAAATCCCTCTTTTATGACTAAATTTCTGTCAAATTACCTTTCACATCTGTCTTTTATTAATAAATATGCAAAAAATAGTCTATTAAGTTTAATCTTTAAAGTAATTAAACAAATTTTCAGGATAAGAAAACTTTTTTGAAGTTAATGGGTTAAATTTGTGAGAGAAAAAAAGAAAATTTACTAAGATTGATTTTAAAAGTATTCATTTTGTGTTAGGAACACCCACAGGACTGGAATTTTCTAGAAATCGTCTTCTCTCCCACGAGCCAGTGTAAAGAAAAAGGTAATCTGTGTATAAACAAGCCTTCCGAATGTGGCAACAGCTAGAACCATTTTTGTGAAATGTGGAATTTTTCCAATATCCCTATAATCCTGTCAAGTGCAAGGTAAATGTCAGACAGCGAGGTCGCAGGCCACAAAATTTCCAGAACTCTTCAGGATATAGTAAACAATACCAGATGTAGAGTAGTTTCATAGTATTAACAGTTCGGACATGTTTTTCTGGTTCATCCGCAATAGATAACAGCAAAGACATGACAGAATGTAGTTCAACAAAGTTAAGCGTTAAAAGTTCTCAAGGCTGAAAGAGGTGCTGGGTGGGACTTGAACCACCACTGCCGAGGCTGGCCGATTGCTGGGCCGACACACTAACCACTGCACCATCCCTCCCCACCCGCTCCCATTGAACTGACAGAATCCTAAACAAAATTCTCATATGTCTCCTCTGTTATCAAACAGCTATCTTTTGTATTTCCTGACTAACACTGACACATTGTCCCTTGCTTGTTGATTTTACGCTTGGCTTTTAGCCACATAATTACAAAAGCAATTCTAGGATGAATGAAAGTTAACTGTCTTACCCGAGACAGAAGATTATGCATCACAGTACTGATATCTTTTCGGAGTTCGGGGTAGATTTTTGTGACCCTCTGGGTGATATCTTTCAAGTGCCTCATCATTCTGTCATCCCTGAAGTCGTAGGGAAACAGCTCTGTCCATTCGCTGGAAAACAATTTCAATATCACTTATTCCGAATAAATAACCTTATTAATAGAAAGTTTAATCTAGAAAAAGATTCCTGTTGTTCACAATAGAAATCCATGAATGAGTGATATCTGATTTAATGTGGTTACCAACAACCGTTCAAAATGAGGGCACCAAAACAAGGCTGTACAAAACTAATCACCAGCCAACCATGAAGGGATCTGAACCCAAAACTACCAATGCTTATGAAGAACATCCATGTCGACTCCATACAATTTTAAGTATCTGTTTTTATTTTTAAAACTAATTTCAGAATAAATTTGAAAAATTCTTACCTCAATAAACTGACAATGTGTGTTCCAAATTTGCCCAAAGAACTCTGCAATACGATAAAAATAAAATGTCATCAATGGATAAACAAGCAATAATGATTTGTCAATCAGAATTTGACAAGAATATTTGCCTCATTTCAATTTTGTTTATCATACATTTTAAATATGTGAGAGGGTGAATTTAATTGAATGAAGAGGAGGATGATGATGATGATGATTACTCACCTTCTCAATTCTGTCATTTGCCAGATTCTGCTGAAATATGCACATCTGCAACATAAAACAAAACATATAACCTCTCTGAAGTGACATAACCATCACCTGTTGTATTAATTACAAGCTAATTAACAGGTGAGAGGTCACCATTCAGGTATATCGTAAGCCATTGATTACAAGCAGAAAAGAATGTAGTCTGCGGCAGCCCATTAGACATCCCCCCCTCCCCAAATCAATGATTGACAGATTGCTTGTTGTGTAGTCTATTTCCCACTCACCTGACAAACTTCTCCCAGTAGCTTGTGTGGTCGGATAAATAACCTTGAACTCAGGAGGAACGCAAATATGTATGTTCTCTGGAAAAACAAGACGAAAACGATATTAAATATTGGCACATTCCGATTACAAACTGATCAAAGATTTGCTATCACTTTTAGCTAGACATTCCACAAACATCAGTTTGTCTACTTAATATAAATCTTTATATAAAAACTAAAATTATGCTGTTTCTTAAAGGTAATAAAACAGAAATATATAAACCTCTTGGTTCACGCAGAGCAGTTGATCATTCTCAAATGGAGAGGCTAATTGTTTCAATAACTATTATTGTAAAAATATAATGATGAAAAAAATTACTAGAGGAGTGGCAGAATTAAGGAAACTTTTGATCGCAAACAGAGGCATGTGACTTGGAACCACTAACTTGGACCAAACTACATTCTGTATGATACTAATTCAATAACATGTCTATTTATAAAATAAATAGGGATCCAAAAGAGTATTAATTTATCACAGCTTTTATTCATAATACTATTTAATTCAATATTAACTGGCAAATTTCCTTCTCAATATGAAAACAAAATGTTCTTTGGTAAAAAGTTCATGGAAAATGTGTTGCATGCCTATGATTTTTGGTTGCCTAGAAACGCTTGTGTTTGCAGTCGACACGGAATCTCTGCATTCTCTGAGAATGTGTACAACTACGTGTGCTCTATACTGATACGCAGTTTGAAATTCCCAGTTTTTGAGCTACACCCATTACCATGACAATAACATAAACAGGATATAAAGTCTGCTTACAGAAAAAAACATTCTTTTCTTAGAAGTCCTCCTTGATCAGATTTTGTTCCGGGGAAACATAAACCTGTGTCACCGTGAGCATGACGCAGACCATGCTCACATCTATACAACTGACAGAAATAAGCTTAAAATGGTTTCTATTTTGGCTATGTCAAGTTGAGTCTTATCAAATAACAAGAAAGAGTGAAATGGTGTTTAACCCTTCTACTGTTGGACACAACACTTGTGCTTTACACATTTCAAGACTGTCGAGTCATACTATAGTCGACTAGAGAGATAACACTGATATTTCTTTTCAAATACATATAATTTATACTCTTCATACATTGAAGCTTTGCTAGTAGATACAAATTTGGCAATGTGCTAAATGGGTTAACAAGATACTACCCCTACTAATACTACTACTAATAATAACAATAATGAAGATTAATAATAATAATGACGTAAAACATTCTGTTATGTTTGCTGTGATGCAATTACCACATAAAGGGTTAATTCATGGCAACATCTGGCAGATCCAGATAAAAATTTAAAACAAAATATGAAACTTCATAATAATGCAATATTGACATAATCATAAATGTTTAACGTGTTACAAATTTTGAAATTGACTGATTCATATGCCCAAAACTGATAACATATCACCAGACTGCTGCCACATTACATCACTGACGACGTCAGTAGCGAAATCGACATTACCCCAAGCAAAGGTGTTACAGCAAAGGGCAGGCTATAGACAAGCGTATATATCAGTGTCAGAGGTGGGTTCTAGCAGGAAGCTACTCACATCAGGGTAATAATCCCCCGTTGGTACCAGATGTTGGATAAGCGCTTCCAACGATCCTGATAACAGGTTGCCATCTTGGAATATCAGAGCCTGCAATGAACGATAGTAAGGTTATACAGTGATGAAATCTACAGGTGTCTGGGGTGGAAGGTTTACTTGCATGTACAAATGGTAATGTCTGATTCATTGCAAAGGGTTCCGTCAATGTTTTTTCTCCGAGATCCACCGACTAATGTTCTATGTATGGTTTATTGGACTGTTTTTTATTGAGGGAAACAAATATGGCCTGAAGGCTTATTAATAGTTATGGAAAAGGTTATGCTATTTTTATCCAGCAAGACAGCGGAATACATGTTCTGACATTTTATACTTGGATTTGTGTCAGATATTTTAGTCACATGAGTGAGTGAAGGGGATTTTTACATTGCAGGGGGCAATATTTCAGCCATAGCGCAATATTATGTGCAAGAGGCACATCGGGAAAAGGGACAACACAGGATGGATAGTCAGAAATAGAAAGCAAAAGATCCCCATTTTAGTCGCCTTGCACAACGAAGCATTTGGTTACATGGGGGCCTATTCTATCCAATTGACACCACGTCACTCCACGGAAGCCCCACAGGGTCACACTGAGGAAAAAGATAGGACATAAAAGAGATTGATAGAAAGTAAACGTTAAAGATCTCCATTTTAGTCATTTTCTACGACAAGCATCAAGCTACTGGGGCCCTATTCTTAATTGGCATCACGGCAGTCTATGAAAACCCCAGTGTGAGTGAGATTTGATTGAACTTGGTTTTGGGTATGACGGGGTTACCCTGGTTTGATTTGAACCCCAAACTGACCAACCGGGCTACCACACTAACCACTACGCTACAGGATGCACCAAGTCAACTGAAGATGTCGTGGCGCCTTGCACTCAAGTGCTGCTGTGTCTTCCTCGGTTTCTAATTAGCAGTGAGAAACACTCCAGACCGGAGCAAATATTTGAATGAAGGTGCACCTTGGGAACAAATAAACGTTTCAAAACTTCCCATTTACCTTTTAAAAGTGCATACACATTTACTGCAGGATTTTGTATTGAATGTCGATTTCATCAATCTTTCAGCTATATCACCATAATACAGACTTAACATCAATCAAAATTGTGGCAGAATAAGAGTAAATTAAATTAAATTCTTTATACAATAAATCACTAATCAATGCAGATTTAAGAAAAATTGTTTAAAATCTACTTACATCGGTTTCATCTATGTATTGGATGTGGCTATCAAAGCCCGTCTTCTCCATGTCAAACATTTGGGAAAGGCTTAGTGTTTGTGGGCCAACACTTTGCTGAAAAATACAAAATTCAAAAATAAATAATTCTGAAAACAAAATCTTGAACTAATTGTAAATAAGAAATAACCAAGAAATGGTTATTTACATCTATCTTGAGTGAAACTATCAAACTAATGATTGCTTCTGATCACTTCTCTGGAAAATATCGTTCCTGGAAAATTAAGTTTGAAACTGAAAGCTGGGAAACATGCAGAAGAGATTTATGGTAAACGGAACTCCACCCAACAGAGCATCTGCATGTTGCCCCACCCAAACTGGGAGTTGTGCAACTTTGCAGGGACAATCTATAATCCTGCTTGAGACATTGCTACCAGAAAGTTAGAAATCACACAAAATTGCCTGCTCGTAAGAATATTCCATATTTTATTACCAAAACATGGTTTCTGTCAGGTGTTACGTGGCCTGTACTGGTCGAACCCAGAGACCAGCTGAAATCACTCCCTACCCTCCCCCACACAACCATCATGTATAAACACCAAAAAAACCTCCCAGAGTGCACCTGTTTGGATCTGCCCATCATCATGGTGTTCTAATGTTTGTATGTATAACTGTCAATTTTTAATGCCTTTATTTTTGTTCAGGAGGACATTTTCTGTTAAATGAAAAATGAACTCCAAAAGTGCGCATTTTGATATAAACATTATGAAATGTTGTCCAATAATGTCATATTAAACACATAACTTCAATCTCACATCAATAACTAACCATATAATTTACATTAACTAGACCGTAAATGTTTATAAACATGTCAATCAATGTATTTCATGGCAGATGTTAATTTCTATGTTGTCAGGGTAGTATTATTGTCTATAGGTTGGTCTGTTGAATTTACTGTGGAACTCAGCAATTTTTCAGCCATATGCCCACTTTCACCAGTTTAGTGCAAGGGAAAAGCCTGTATCACCAGTAGGAACTGGATGGTGTTGCTGTGGTGAAACCTGTGAGCTATGGCTGGTACTGATGAACCAAGTCATACCACAATGCCAAAGTACACTATATGACCACTACATGTAGAAATACTGTAGAGAAACGCGCTGAACCCCTATGGCAGGAATCAAACCCACAACCTTTAGGTCTGAAGGTCGACACTCCACCAACCAAGCTACCCCACCTCTTATTGTCTATGGGAGAAGTCCATTAAATTTGAGACTTTAGATACGACAATGCCGAACTATGAGAGAGTTGAACCTGGACTGTCAGGCAGGCCACAACTGAACTATCAAGCACTGTGTCATTTGTGCCACTCTATAACACACTGATGTAATCTCGTCCACGTTTTAGTCATCTGTACATTACAAAGACCACAAATTGTCAGATTTCTTTTGGTAACTCGCAATTAACAAAGATATTAATTAATTAGGTACTAATTATACGTCAATAACGATCATTTCATGCAGATGTTGTCAATTACTAACAGTAATCACTAGCAAAGGATGATCACAGTCGGGATGGAATTTTTTGCTACATAACATAGTCAAAGAATGTTAGCATACCGGTGCTGCACGTCATAAACAAACCATGCTAGGTGTACATAAAACTTGTTAATTACCTCTGCTGCTATTAACGTATTGTCAGTGCAAGGTAAATGATGTATGCGCAACATACAATCCTTCACTTGAGGCACTGTTTACCATAACATGAAAGCTATATAGCATGTACATATCAGTCAAACAATTCACAAATGTACATTTCGGACACTGGGAGCCATATTGCTTTTATTACTTCCATATTTATAGCATTTCTGACTTAGCAAGAGCGTTCCAGTCAACTGTTTTATGGCAATCCGACAATACTAGAATTTATTCTGGACAAACAAACAAAATAAAGGATTCCCTATGAAACACAAAGGAAATCAACAATAATTTGATAAAAATATCATGGTAGAGTTTATGCTAGAAAAACAAAATGTATTTTCTATGAAACAAAAAAAATAATAATTAATTTTGGGTTTGTACATATCAAGAGTCGTGATTGCAAAAAAGCTGATTTTAATTCTGAATTGTAAACTTTTGTATTCAAAATTCAAATTTTTAAATTTGAAGTATTTTTAAAACCTGCTGTACTTTAAATCTTGATACTGTGAACCTACTTTTCAGGAAGACCTTAATTTTATATACCATTTATCATCAAATGAATTTATGCATCGCTAAAATCTACAAACTCTAAATCTCACCTCGCTAGAACTGAAAAATTTTGGTATCCACATTTTACAAGTCAGAACCACAGCAAGTGGGGAGTTCAAATGAATAACGGTTTCATTCAGCCTAGTTATAAGCATGCTCACTAGTGATAGGAAACACCTCCTTACATGATCACAGCATGTCAATGGGAATTTCCCTGGAAAGTCAGAACGAGAGAGATGCACGAGTATGAAAAACACTTGTGTTCAAGGAAGTTGAATAATGAAATCCAAACTGAAGATGGAGAAACCAAGATTTAAAATTTTCAGCAAAATCGTCACAAAATTTCAAAATTTTGTGACAATTTCTAGTTTTGTAAACAACCAATCCGCAATGTAAGTAAATGGGATTTCGCTTACACTTACCTCTGGCGAAACTTTCACTAACACCCACATTCAGTGACACTGCATGTGTAAAATCTCAAAATGTGCACGTGAAAGTCACACTTGAAACAATGATCAAAATCCCAGAAATTAATGTCATATGACGACTAGTCTATCACTTTTTCGTTCTCTCGTTCCATTCTCACAGAGTCCTCATATGAGATCCTGTTTTCACTTGTCTGAGATAGTCGTATGCGAGACATCCTAGAGAAAACCTTGAGACTGCTATGTTTGTCTGTTAAACATGACCCATGTGGGAACGAGCCCAGGCGGAGGCTACCTGAATGCTACCTGGCTCAGGTAGGCAAACAATGCCTGACGAGCTATTCACAGGTAGGCTGCTCTGTGGCCATGTGACATGCGGGAGTCCTCCCTTATCAACGCCCAGCTAAATACGCTCGCTAATTTCAGGTCATTAATTTCAAGGTTGAACACAGATGCTTTTGACAATGGAGGTCTATAACATTTAACCCATTTTCACCAGTACACTCATAGTAATGAAATTAACATACTTAGCACATGATACAATGCCTCTTGAGTGCATAATAATTATTTTACATTAATAGTTTAATAGCAAGTAATAGCAATTCAGCAGGGGTGTATCATATATAATATTTCAAATATTTAATTTATTTATGTATCATATGATGTCTCAAGGATGTTCATTATACCAGGGACCTTAATTAAGGTCCGTGATTATACAAAAAAAATGTTGCAAAATTTTATAAAAATATTTATAAATTATGTATACCTAATATAATCATTTATATCATATGCCATTTTTTATAAAAACATCACTGTCGTTATTATAAATACTCGTGACAGTACTTGTAATTTGCAATGAATCATAGGTTTTAGGTTAATATTTCTCAAAGACCCTGCATGGAATTCTGGGAGACAGTGAGTCAGTGTGATTAATACAGCCAGCATCACCGGGCTGCGTGGAGTTGCACAATCACACACAGCGAGAAAACATGCGTGCTGAAACTGGATCACGAAATTGATCATGTACCGGGATAATTATCATTATCTTTGTCCTCCTTAGAAATAGGACAAAGGTCGACTATGAATGGCTGAATGTTTTAATCTAATTAAATAACAGATAACAACAGAAAGTAAAATCTTAAATTGTCATGCATGATGAAATAATAATTGATTTTAATGAAGGCTTTGTTAAATATTCTGCCTGACTAACCCTGAAATACTTATATTTTCACTCTAACAAGGCTACAGCATGGGAACAATTAATGAAAGTGGTGTACATTTAAAAGTAAGTTCAATTTATTCTGTAGCAAAATATAATTTCAGTTGAGATGATGTTTTACATTGCAAAGGCAATATTTCAGCCATAACACAATGTGACTTACAAGGTGCACACTGATGGAAAAGATAGTTTATAAAGATTGATAAAAGAAAAGTAAAAGCAAAAGATGCCCATTTTAGTCATCTTGTACTACAAGCATAGTGTTACTGGGAACCTATTCTAAACAAGTGACACCACATCACTTCCCAGAAGCTCCACGGGGTAGAAAAATATAAAAATGTGAAAGAGATAAATGCATTTGAGATTGTAGTCTCGATTCAAGGATCCGATGCCTGAAACTGACACTATAGTTTTATCCTGAAATTTACACCAGTTGTGTTTTTCATGTGTCTAAATGAACACACAAATAAATGGATCATTTTTTTTTAATACAAAATAGCAATGGCTCCACTTTTAAGGTAATGCAATTAATCGTATCCACACCATTCTGAAACAACTGTAAATGTATTCGAAATTGAAGGCATAAAATGCAATCTGAAATAAACAAGGTCGTTAACTTACTGGCATCTTGTCAATTTCCAACATCTGTGTCTGAACTGTTTAAGTGTTATTCCAAATAGCTATCTATGAGGCTTGATAACATCACTTGAAAACTAGCAGTAGAGTTCTCCACCAAATGTCCGCCTGAATCCTGAACGTGTTGTTTGCAATTAAGAGAGATCTCAGAATCCTAAATTTATCTTCTGTCACTGACCTTGCTGCGAGCCTGCATACCTATCTCTGTTTACCTACAAGCGTGGAACGTTTCTCCGTTTCTCCGAGTTACCAGCGTCTTCAAGCCAATTAGAAGAAAAACCTTTAGTCATGTGACCCCTCAAGCTTTTTTGCTTCATAAATATCCAAAGCCATTTATAAGTTTGTGACAGTCATAAATTGTTTTAAACTATTTTTGTGGTTTCCCCATTTATAATCTATTATTAGATTTATAAAAACAGGATTTTATTTGTTTATTTATTGTATTTATCACTCCATTAATATTATTTTTCTCAAACTGTACACAATTAAGGATGTATCATATGATCAAGGGCTGAAACTGACATGAAATTGATGTAATTCAAGTTGAAATCAATACCCTAGTGAATCAAAGAATAATTGGCAAAATGACGCACAAACACTGCAGGCCTTATCAATAAGAGACGATGCAGTCTTGCCAAAGTCCAGATAATTACCACCGAGATAAATCTTTAAAATACATAGGAGTCGTACTTAACGAAATCTACGTGTGTTGAGACAGATACTGTAGTTTGTGAAATCAACATGGGTTGTAGTTGCCAACTGGCCTTGGAACATAATTTAGTAATCCATATTCGTTCACGTTGATGAAAACTTGAAATGGTCCGTACAGTCAAACTTAAAATTCGAAAAATGTTGATCGTTACCTTCAACAGTTTCCTAAATTTAAAATTTTTCACTTATATTTTGTTGGCAATTTCTAAATCTTTTAATTCTCACTTTATCAAAGATCACTAATTTCCAAAATTTGAACACGTCAAAAAGAAATAATTTTTTGGAGTTCAAAATTTTAGAAGTTTTACCGTATTCTTCTTTTCCATCTGTTGGCATCTTTTTCTCTTCTTAACAAAAATTAAATTGTCAAGGTGAATGAGCAAGGGAAAGATTGCAGGAATGACTTTAGAATTTAACTTAGCGTTCAGTAGTCCGTCAGTCATAAGACCATGATGTTACATCAGTGTGAAGGTTCCATCCCTGGACTGTACAACAGATCACAGGCTAGATTCAAACTCATTACTGCCTTGTGAATTGCTGGGTTGGCACCCACATAATTGTGCTATGAATTAGTGAGGGAGGGAATTATGAAGAACTTAATTTGTGAGGACGAGGTTCGCCCGGGGTGTAATTTCTTCCCCTATCTTTTTACTATGGATACATTTTACAAGGGTGTCATCATATTCTGTGTGTGTGTCTGCGTGTGGGTGTGTGTGCATGTGCATGCGCATGTGTGAGTGGAGGTAGGCGACAACCTTAAACAGACCATCATAAAAAAAGTTTCACATTTATAATTTTGAAATCCATTCACATTTTGGCCGACTTTACTGTTTACAGCAGAGTGGTGCGCTGACAGAGTTTATCAGCTTTAATAGAAGACCAGCAGGATTGACGGCGCCACTGAACAGAGACGGAAGTTGTTGCCATTCATACCAGGATACCCATGCAAGCTGTCGTTTACTCCGAGAAAACTCAGCAATTCTCTTCTATTTAATAATACTGTACTGTTACCACAACATGTCAAAGGTTATCTCGATCATTTGACAGAGCGCCAGCTCTCACCAACAAACGAAAACCACACAGATTCAAGTCTCCAAACTAACTTGTTTCTGAATTATTTCATTTCTCGATAACAAAACTTTCATTCACAAGGACATGGGAGAAGTAGAAATGACAATACATTTGGCTTGAGTAAACGTGCTCAAGTCTCGCCCTATAAATATCCTTTTTATAATTTTTTATTAACAAAACAAATGTCATTGTAGTTTGTCCTAATGCATAGCAGCCTCTCCCTAAATTGTTTCTTCAAGGTTTTCATGAAACGAGAATTAAATATCTGGGGCTCTGGGAATATGCTTCTTGTTTATGGAGTAAATATTATACTTGGAATGTTTATTTTGATTCAAGATTGGCTAAGATTGCTCTGATGGGACTGCTGCATATATGGCACTCTTTGCTTGAGTTTAAGGGCAGGTACATAAACATTAAGGGAGGACCCTAAGCCTCTAATGCCAATACAGTTTGCATAATCCAGATTTTCCCTAGGGATCCCCACCTTTCATCTAACCTGATGTAGGTGTCAGGAATGTGTAAAAAAGAAAAACATATTTTGAAGGTTAAGGTTTTAGAGAAAAATTTTCGGTTGGCAAGTACTACAGACTTGTCTAATGTTCATTACATAAATCATTCAGCTTTGCATACTCCCTTCTCTCCTTCTTCCAGCTGCCGGTCTTTTAATCTGCCCTTCTCTCTCCCAACCAAATGCCTGCTCTTTGCTCAAAACTGGTCCCAAATCTTTTGGGGTATACAATTTCAAAAAGCTTAATTTAATTTTAAAAGAACTTTAAACCATTAGCTGAAATATTTATATATTCAACTTCAGTTCATGCCAAAACATCATACAAATATATATGCTTTATCTCCCCTCCCCAAGAACTCTTCCTAATATCTCTTGGAGTGTGCAATTGCTTTATGCTTGATTAATTTAAAATTACCTATAAAATGTAATTTTATTTCATCTTGATGTTTCAATTTCATTTTCTGCGGGTCTACCATCCAAATAAACAGGGAGGTGAAAATTGTTTCTCAAGAGTCCATGTGTCTTAAAGGCAAAGAAAATGAATCAGCAACATATTGAAATTCTCTTAGAACCCTTCTGTTAATTTGGGAGGATGAAGATTGAAGTGTAATTAAGAAGAGAGGGGTTTGCCCGGGGTGTCATTTCTCTCCCTGTCTTTTTACTGCAGATGAGCTAGCTTTGCATGGGTGCTGTAACCAGGCACATCTGAAGCATTAGCCTCAGCTGTTACAGTCAGGTCTGGCCTGCTTTTAAAATCTAAAACATATGGAAGACAATGCCAGGGTTCTCTTAGGAGGAAACTGAAATTAATACCATCACCAAGTCATTTTTTAACAAAATAGTTTAAATGTGCCATTTCAAACAAAGTGCTCAGCTTTCAAACTGGGCCACCACATTTTTCTGGCCTTCTTTCCCAGCAATGGGAGAAATGCTCTTATTGTTATCACAAGAAATATTTGACAATCTATTTTAATAATGGAGGTTTGACGTAAGTGATAAGATTTGATCTTCCATATATTTTTGCAGAGACAAACAATGCTATTATTTTTCCTTTCTGACATGTATAAACTTGCAAACGGTTCACAGGAGGCTTTATAAACATGGTCTACATGAAAATGAAATTTAAAATGGCATTTAAATTTATTTTTTGAAGGTATGAAAGGATATGGGGTCTTAGTACTAAAATTTTTCCCACCAAAAAACACAAGAAATGTTGATTGAAAAAAGGCAAAACCAACGAAAAAGACAGGCAGCTCTGTAAAATCAATTTACCTGACCAGATCAGATTTCATTTCCAGATGCACAAGCATGTGAATAATTCAAAAACAAAACATCTCTGGTTCCCCCATCATTGTATGCACATACCATGTGTCTAGTTTTGAAATGAGATCTGCAATAAACATCCGTTCAAAGGGGATTCAGGATCATAAAAGACTTACAAAGGGAGATCAGGCCATAGAATAACTATAAAAGATGCCATGAACAAAACTCAATCTTTCATACCCTCATAAAATTAACTTCCAACTGTATATAAATTTACTTAAGTTTCTCCGTAAACCTGTGCATGATTCATATTGGGATTTTAAATTACCAACACTTTTTCAAAAATGCTAGTTAGATAGTATTCACAATGGTATCCTCTCCCCCCTCCCCCCTCCCAAATGTTTAAAAAAAATTTAAAAAATACACGTAGATTATTTACCAGAGTCAGGATAGGTAATCTTACCTCTAATCAATTATACAAAAATCCTGGACAAGTAAAGAACACAATGATCTCTGTAATTCACGCCTTGTCTATATCCAATGAAATGTACATGTGTGGCTGTCACTAGCTGTCAACACTCTCCTGTCCAGGTGTAACCAACATCAGGTACGTCAACTCCGGCTGCTGAGCTACAACTGACCTGTATCACTGCTCACCGATAGTTTTTGTCAGAATTGATTCGGGGAGAAAACTATCGGCAGATCAACCTAGCCGCTCCTTTGACTTGGTTTTCAAATACAAGCAACATCAAATGAGGAGGCCCTAAAACATTGACTTTAGAGTTACGAGAGGTAAAATATTGACTCACCCTTCTCCGATCTTCAACTGGAGCCTTGTCTTGTGCGATTGTACCGAAGATGGTCGGCTGAAAATACATAAAACACTCTTCCTCACAAATAGATCACAGTGTTGGTCAATGGTAAAAGTCAATGTTTCCTCAGCTCCCTTTTGGGGATGACAAGTCTTCACGGTTATGTCTCTAAGAAGCGAGGTGATTTCGGAAAAGTTAATAAAGTATCCATCCTTGCTCTATGGAGACTCGCCGAGTGAATGGAACGCTCCTGAAGGTAACGGTAGGCATGAAAGGTATTTGGCTCATCACAGAGAAAAACAGGCTCGTGATCTGTTGCAGAGAGTGCAAGGTGAAACCAGCGTGCTGGCGTGGAGGCAAGGAGGGACTGACTGTCTCATGTAACTGGGGATCCAGTTTTGACTCCCTCTCCTCTCTAGGCTGGGGCTCCACTATCAATGAAGTGGGGACCTTGGGGACCCAGCAGGGGACATGGATCACCAAAGGGAGGAGGTAATGGTTGAATGAACATAGGCTTGGAGAGAATTAATGAAGTGTGTCATCCCTCTTAAGGCACTTCTTAAAGGAATAGAGCACTCAAATGAAGTGAGTGAGTGAGTAAAATGATGTCAACATTGCACCATGTTACAAATAAAGTAACATGAATATTTAAAAATAAAAACTTAAGATCATTGTCGTCATCATCATCAACATCAGAACAAGCATTAACATTTATAATCACTGGATACTTGACTAACAATTTTCAAACTTATAAACAAGATTCTTTTTTGGATGGACTGACAAACGGACATGCAAAATTAAAGGCCCTTACAAACTGTTGGGGTTACTCATCAACCAACATTGATAACATTTAGTTTTTCACAATGTTTTGACCTGGTTTTGGAGTTTTTATTCTGTGACATTAATCTGGTAACATGCATTAAAATCCCCTGAAACCCTTATTTGAATTTAGACATTCATAATAATTCAAATTATTTTATAATTTGTTTAAATCCTACAATTTTAAATCTTTCGAAATTACTTATATTTTGTTCATATTTAGGTAGTGGCTCTTTAATGAAATGTTAATTGTCAACTGCATTTGTTACTCAAGGCAACTGGACAGATATAGCATACAAGCCCCTACCTGTCATTTGCCAACCAACAAGGGCTAGTATCATAATGCAAGCCAGACAAGGGGTTACAGGGGACACAACAAACCCTTCTAGCCTTGCTTTCAGTCTTCTCAACAATTATAAAATCAAATTTTTTAAATAATATTGCATGACCAAAACCACCATTGGCAATTACAAAATCTTGGTCTAAACAGATTTTTGATAATAATCCAAGCCTGCAGGTAAATATAACTCAAATATATTTGGAGACACCAAAGTAACATCAAAAGCTAGGCTCCTATTTGATAACACTGTCTCACCTAGCAAGAATGTCGGTCCCTAAAAGCTGGTTTTCTGAAAGGGGTCAGTTTCTGAATAGGGGTTGAAGTGGGTGGGAAAGGAGGGGCAGGTACCCTGGATTAACGGGGCTGATTTATCCCTTTGTAGGGGACTGGAAGGTGAACATATCAAAAGGGTCGGTTCTGAGATCAATCCCCTCTGACACCCCTTTGTCCCTTTGGGGTCAATTTTTTTCTTGCAGTGTAATGCATACTAACCATTCAGTCTCAGCTTGGAAGAAAGAATGGCGCACTTAAGAATGGAAATCAATATTTCAATGCCTGGTTGTCGTGTTCGAACAGCATAACACACTGTAACCGATATTTCAGTCGAAATTTCGGAAGACAAATATCCTCTTTTGTTTTGGAGGAATGCGACTTTAACATTCCTTAACACTCATTTGACTTTCTCCATTACACACTTTGTTTTCTATGCCTGACCAGAATTGATAGTGATGTTTAGTCATACTTGATGTGTTTCTGAGTAATACTTATGACTATTTGTGTCAACAGGGGATCCAGTTTCTTACTGTTAGAATGTCCTTATATTTTAGCCTGTTGAACGAGAGAAAGAATTAAGAAGAAAAGAAAGAGTGAGAGTGATTTTGGGTTTTACATAGTTTTCTGCAATATTTCAGCCACATCACAACAGAGTCATCAATATCTCGTTGTTACTCGAACCACAACTGGTTAAAAGTGAATAAGAAAGAGAGTGAATAAGTGAGGCTGTTTCAATATTGTGAATGACTGAAAATGAATGAGAGTGCATGAATTATTGAAAGCCTGCAATGACAATTTCTGAAAAATTAATGAATGACAATTTTTTTTCCAAAAATCTTACAACAGAGAAACATTGAAACAACCAGATAACAGTTGTGTTATCACACCAACACCAACACTATAAGCATCAAAAGCTCAACCCCAAATATTGAAATGTGTAAAATAAAGACGCTGTGTAAATTTACACTTGGTCCAACATACGAACTGACCGGTCAAGTCTTGTGCATGATTTCCCATAAGAAGGTGTTCACTTCTCACATTTATCATAGCGGACACTTAATTACTGAAGTGACCATACAGACTCCGCTAGACAGTATTTCTTACACAGACTGGCTTTAATTGGGGCTTCTGGCGGGAAGAATTAATTTGCTGCCAGCCTGGGGGTGTTTCTTATTGATAAGGAGAAGCCAAACATGTAGAATTCTTGTAGGAAAACTGACCCTCATCTGCTTGAAGAAGAAAGATCCAATTTTTCATTTTTTTTAGATAGGATTTCAATTAGGATTGGGATGACATAGGGTGGGGTGGGATTGTCAGCATTCTTATTAATTATTTACAAGAAAAACCTCCTGTTATTATCTACGTAATGTTTCTTAATGCCAAATTTAAAACTGTTTTTGTGCATTTATTTATTGGGGAGGGGGATGGGTGCACAATAGTGAAGGAGGGTTTCACAGACCCTGTATGGGTCAAGTTCTATCCAAAAGTGAGTGAGTGATTTGGGGTTTTATGTGGTTTTTGGTAATCTTTCAGCCATGTCACTACGGTCTCACCAGTTCTGAGCGAGACTCGAACCATAACTGCCAGGGCTGGCAGATTGCTGGCCCGATACGCTAACCACTATACACCATCCTATGCCCCTTCTATGCAAAAGACTTGACAATTCAAGTCAAATTCAAACCTGAATTCCACAGAAATAACAGATCTCAGTTTAACAAATGTGTAAAAATATAAATACTCAATGCTTCAATCATTAACCCTTAATGATGCTGCTTTAAATAGACATTCAGAGACTTAGATCATAGCAAACGCATGTGTCTCATTACACATATTTCTCTATTTTCACTGTTTTAAACAATTTCAATTTTGTGACATTAAATATTTTCCCCCTAGAATCAGCACCAGCTCTATTTACAATAAGCCCACCTCTTGTTGGTCACAAAGTTGACTTGCCCTCAGTACATCCAGGGTCAGTTATATATTGACCGCTATAAAACAAGGTTTACACACATTTTAAATAATATGTACACAGGACCACTACAATATTTTAGCTATCAAAGGACTATTTTCTTTTTTCCATATAGGTTATATTTAACATAATTATGATGGTGAAAATTATTTTTTAAAATTGAAATAAAATTTTCAAATATTTTAATTTCTCACTCTTAAGGGCTGCTTTAAATTTAGATGCATCATAATTTATCTTAAACTATTTTTAGACTATTGATCTATTAACTGCCCATAAACCCTTAAGGCTTTTCAGATCCAAGATTTCCCAGAATTCCAAGGTATTAGGTGAACAAGGCTATTTAGTTACACAAAGGCAGTCAAATCCAGACAAATTTACTGTTTTCGACAAAATATTAAAAAAAATTCAGGATTTTTTAAAGAAAAACTTAAATTGAATATCCTCAACAATTTTGAAATAGTGAATAAATAAAAAATTAATCATAATAGACTCTGTCAAAAAAGGATATTTGATTGATTGTAAATATACAAATGTTAATAATACCGGTACAAAAAAATTCAAATTTACCTTATCTGCAAATGTGAAGCATGAAGGAGAAAGACACTTAGTCCAGGAAAAACAATTGACCATCTTCACGGTGAAAAACTGCTTCTTTTCCAACAGTCTCTGACTCTGATCAGAACCATCCAATGCCATGTCTCTGATTCTCAGAATGGTCGAATATATACTTGTATAGCACCAAATGAAGGAAGGCAATGACTGGAGTAAACAAGTGTCCTTTCACATTTTATTGCAATATGGAGTGATTCACCCGAAGGGAACAACCCCCGGTTTTTGAATGACTCACATTTTCATCATCAATCAATATTCGGTGCCGTTAACCCGGGCAAGCATGCTTGAACGGAGGGCTCTATAGGAATGGTGCCATGAGTTCGGAAATTCAGGATATGACCCAAAATGTTATCCAATCAGATTAATGTATTTCCCGCAAAACAGAAAAAAATCAGGAAATCGTAATTGCATAATTTTACGCTTTGCTGGTCAAATTGGAACTATTCGACAATTTTCCTTTCAAAGAGGAAGATGTGGTAATTATGGTTCCGGAATTTTCTCTAAATTGAATGATAAATTTCATTCATCGCCATGGAAACGTGCATAATTAAAGCCTTGTTGAAAAGATGTTCCAATCCCAAATATCTTGTTATGAAGTCTTGTCAGCAGATTGGATCAAACAAACTTTTGTATGGTAAAATTATATGGAATTTTGTAAGTGAATTATCACACTTGTAGGACAAAATGTCTTTTTTTGGGGCAAATAAATTGTTTCTAGATCATTTCCAGTCTAAGCGTTATATTATCCTTTTTATCATTATTATCATTGATCAACTCAATTCCAACTTTTACTTACACACTATTCAAAAGTGTACAATAAAATAAAATTGAAAAGAAACAGAAAAGTTATTATAATTATTATTATCATCAATAAAATAAAATTGAAAAGAAAGAGAAAAATTATTACTATTATCATCATCATTATTATTATTATTGAAATAACAGTGAAATCGATTAAGAGAAATTGACATTTTTGATTGAAATGTTATGCAATGAAATATATACAAATGTGTCTTTCATGTGGAGATGCTTGAAATTGATGACCTAAGATGCAGATTATTCCCAGCATGCAAACTTGCTATCATTCATGGCAAACCTGTTAACGCTCTCATAAATAACTATTCAACCACTGGTCATAGGGAGGTTTTATTATCATGACTAATTAATGTTGTATGGGACATGTAGACTTTTGTCACTGGACCCTAAAGCTGGGTCCTTGACGAAATATATGTAAAAATAAAGGCATATCATTAATACTGGGACTTTATAAGCTTTCCTGACTGTATCTGGGGCACGCATAGAGGAGTATCATAGAGTAAGGTGTTCAGTTTTCTAAGCCTTCAATAAGGGTCTTGACCAAAAGGCAAGGCATAGAAAAAGTAAATCTTATTGTACACTTTTATACTTCTCTCTGATGTAACCTGCCTCATGCCTAAGGCACAGCTAGAAAACGCATTAATGATAATCCATATATTTCAGAAATAACCTTTGGGTCTTGCCAAAACTCTAAGCTAATGCTACATAGAAAATATGAAGGATTAGTGAGATTGTGCAGATTTAATGAGTGAGTGATTTTGGATTTTACGTGGTTTTCTGCAATCTTTCAATCGTATGACCATGGTGTCACCAATGCCATGTAGGTATGAGGCTCCAATCTCTGGATTGAAAGAGATGTACCTAGGCAGGACTTGAACCATGATTGTCAAGGCCGACAGATAGCTGTACACATACACTCACTATTGCACCATCCTGCACCCCCTCACATAATATGAATTTACTCCAGGTGAAATAAATCATACCTTGACTTTTGACTTCAGACAATTATGGGGTTTGTACAACAAAGAATATATTCTAAAAGTAACAACAGCCTTCGAACAAAAACCAAAAAGGTTAACGCATTAACATTCTCCAACATTCATCAAGTCAGTCATAAAAACATAAAAACATGTTGAGTAAAAGTGAGCCAAATTTCAGATAAGCTAGAAAGTAAGTTAAGAACTACCTCATCAGAGGCAAGATCAAAGAACTTTTTTCAGTTTTCAAGGCCATCTCAGGAGATGTGTAAACGTGTCAAACTGGAAATGACTGCTACATAACATTACTTTTCAAATTCATTTGAAAAAGTTTTTAAATTAAAAAAAAATACAAAAAAACTTTGTAAGATAAAAACATGTACATTTAAAACATTTTTTTTAGTACAGTTCGCTGTTGGGCTTTTTGGTACTGAATAACATTACCAGCTGAGTTAGAATAATTGGTCACTCTGCATGCTGTGACTGACAGGCACATCAGTATGAAACAGAGCATTCTAGTATCATCAGTCACATGGACTTGATGAAAGTTCAGGATATCTATGTCTCTGAACATACCTTTTCCATCATATGTTACAGCTAGATAATTGCCTTTGCAATATGTTGAACAAAAGCTCAACTTAATAACCTCCATCAGCATCTTGGGACTGTGAAAATGTATATGTAATTCTGTAAAAACTGGATGTTTTATACCCCAAAAATATCACATACCTAAAATTATTTCATTTTTTTTCATAGTTTTACATCTTTGCCGACAGCATTATTATTACAAGATAAACGGTTGAAGAGGGACTAGTGATGATGTAGGGATACAAGGAACCGGAGCTGATAACTAACAGCAGAATGCAAACAGAATTCCATCAAAATGTCTGCAGCATTCCACAGAACTCTCTGGGTGATGAGGGGTCAAAGATCAAAGGTCGCTGGTAAGGAAGGTTTCCTTGGAGAGGTCAAGATATCCAGAATGACCAAAGGCAAGACTGGCTTCTTGGGATATCTTCTTAATAGTCTAAATGAGCTTAGCGTGTGTGTTTATCAAGAGAAGGCCCTATAGAGATGCCCAAGTGTCCAGTTCAATTAAGACGGGGAGTGTTTATGAAGAGAGAAAGATGCCTATAGATTTAGCAAGGGAGAAATGTAAAGGATTTATAGTGTTACTTATAATGTAGACTTGCTTAAAATATTCTGAATTATAAAACATACTTTTTTTAATTTCTGAAACATTAAATTTTGTGTGTGTCCCTTTAATGAACTATATGGGAAAAAACATTGACTTGGTTATTTTAACTAGGCTTAATAAAGGCTCCATACACATTCTAGTCAGGATGCTGGGCTAATGTTTTCACTGTGGATGGATAATTTTGTACACTCTGAGCAAAATATTCAGGTGAAGATGTACCCAAGCAGATTTTAAGTTTCGTATTTTAAGTGTAATTTTTCAGATACATGATAAGCAAGACAAAATATGGTAACTCTGGTGAACAACAATTTCAATTCTAGTCACCTTCTAAAGCAAGTACACATATAAGGTTACTGGGGACCTTCTTCTTAACCTTAAAATTCAATACCACCACAAGAATTTTATAAACCAAACATTTTTTTCAAAGATGCTAAATCCCTAATTAAGAATACAACACATGTTTTGTCCACCTTTCTTCTCTCACTAAAGTTGACCTAATGTTTTACATTGTAAGAGCAATATTTCAGCCATAATCCAAAAAGTGCAAGATACACAAAGAGAGGAGGCAGTTAATAAAAGAGATCAATAAAAATATATAAGTGAAGCAAATAATTTCCATTTTAGTTTCATTGTACAACAAGCATTATTCTTTCCAAATGATACCACATTACTTCAGAAAGATCCAAAAGCCCAATAAAAGCCCAACAGCAAGTCTAGGTATGAAGTGGAAGGAACAAACATCTATCATCTTTGAAACTGAAACAACTATGCATGCGCCCAGTTAAGGTATTAATTATGAGCCGGGAAGATGGTGAATGATGAGTAATGATGGTCACATGCAGGGCAATGAAATGTGTGACTGATGACTGCATCAATTATAACACGTACTCATCTACTTGAGTACACAGACTCATGTGGTTTGTCTTGGTCACTCATCACCCCTTCAATAACACATTATTTAAATTGACTTTAATCTGACATTCTATTTAAATTTAAATAACACATGAAAAATTTTAATTAAAAAAATCACATCTTACATACAAATGTAAAAGTTAATTTAAATGAAAATAAGTTTGATTAACTGCAATACCTATCCATTTAATTTGTTTTAGATTTGATACATGTCTAACTGGAAAAATAATATTACTTCCAGTTTCAGACTAATAATTTCATCCAAAATCTAAAACTTTTGAAACGGAGTTTTCAAGTAAACGAGCAATGTCTTGAAGCTAAGGACGAGGTCAAGATGAAAATATAAACAGGAACTGCAAATAAAAACATCAGGGTGTCAAACAGAGACAAGATCCTTAGGGAGAGGCTTTCCCCAGACCCTATCAGTATAATTAACCCTTCAGGCCCTTCTTCAAACCTCCTTGATTGTAGCTGATCCCCTGGGGTGGGGTTGAACCCTGGGGGTCACACTTGACACCTGGGCTGCCAGATCACAAGCAGGGGTTTCTAACTCATTTGTCCAGTTGACCATGCAATGGTTTAATTGGGACAGTTAACAATATGTTGCAAGATGTTGCAATGAGCTTGCAATATACTGTCAACAGACTGTAACTTGTTTAATGAGTCATATGAGTATCATTTCCATGTTGATTGTCTATTGTCAGTTTAGAGAGGCTAGGTTATAATAGATGATTGAAACCAAAGGACGTGCATCCTGTAGACTCACTTCAGTCGCTGAATTAAATTTTATTTTCATTCCTTTTTCATGTTCATCTTCCGAACCATTTTGCCTATTTTATGTTTAAAAATAATTAAAATGCAACTTTTACACTTGCCAAGTATTATTTCAGAAATACAAAAAATAATTTAGACTTGCTCCAATCTTTCCATTCTGTAATTAAATCTATTAAAATTCTGAAAATATTTTTTAAAATCATATTTAATTCAAAATATTTTTGTCACAGCGTTTCCATTTTGAACATACAAAAAAGCACATATAAAAATTCATGATCATTTGCACAAAGTTGTTTTTGAGGATGAAATTAAATACAGTGGTGTAAATGAAAATGAAAGCTACATCAATTCATAACAGGTTTGTTTTTATGCCTTCCGCAGGCAAGAAAAGCTTATCAAAAACAAAGAATGTTCTTCACATGTGTTCTTTGCATGTTCATCAAAGACGAATCCTACTTCAATGAAAATCTAGTTTGCAGCTTGATACAAGCGAAATGTATTTGAACAATAATTCCAAACCGACCTTTCTGTGATGTATAACAACCTGTCAATCTGTTTGCAATGTACGAGGTGTTTTGACATATATCAGAAATTGGGGGTCAAAGTGAAACCTACAACCATTGTTTATATAATACATGTTGCTAGTTTCAGTTATTAATAACAGGTGTCCTTACTCGAGTCCGTGCTTGTGATTCATCAAATATTTACCAAATGAACCCAGTGTTTCGGATCACATTAGGAAATGCGCTCGGTTTTCCCCCAAATATGGAGTTTTTCAAAAACATTTTTGCTATTTTTTAAGAATAAAACTGATGCAATTAAATTTTAACTCTTGCAGCATGTTGCCAATTACATGAATTAGCCCAGAAATACAGAGGCACGCCAAGGCCTTTGTTAGCCTTTTGTAGCAGAATAGATAGATCGGATATGTCAGAGTCTATGCTAGTCTGTCTCCCAGACCCTAAAGCATACAAAGATAATGAAGCCTGCCCAAGTCTAGATATTAAGCAAGTCTAGGATTTCTCAGCTTTAGAAATTACGAATATCCCTGGGCTACTTTTCTGGTTTTAGTATTTTAATATTTTAAGTAAATAATTTTTGTAGGTTAATATTTCTGGGACTAAATGTTAGTCTAAGTCTATGCCTACTTCAAGAGAGTCAAGATGGTACAACACTGGGCAGAAAGTATGTTTTGAATGTTACTGCAAGCAATATTTCAGCTACAGCACAACATAAAAACGCAAAAAGGTTGAAAAAAGTAGAGATAAATGCATAAAATGAATCAGAACAACTTCGTTTCTCACACAGACCTTAAGAAACATACTCACAGCTTTCCCAAACTTGGAGTTTGGAGGGAGGAAGCTTTGAGTCAGACTTGAATTCACCAAATGACCGTGTTTCACGTTTAAAAAATTTACGGGAAATAATTCCATGGACAATACAACCGAAACCACTTTTAACACTAGCCAGTAGAAACACGCTGTTGCCATGCTCAAAACACGAGACACACAGGAGACTTGGATTTTCAAGCTATTTGTTCGAGGCTTTCAAAT
The DNA here is from genome assembly GCA_031471655.1 of Diodora aspera. Lineage (NCBI taxonomy): Eukaryota > Metazoa > Mollusca > Gastropoda > Lepetellida > Fissurellidae > Diodora > Diodora aspera. Next base: position 25,688 of record JAUELE010019986.1, read on the forward strand.
AAGTCTTTTAAATCATGAATAAACACATTTTTCTAAAGCTTTTTTTGTATTCCCTTTTCTACTGAAGCAGTGCTCAAAATAGACCAGTCCAGAAAATCAAATGTTAAAATAATGTCATATATTTGAACACACTTTCAGTTTTGAAAAATAATATTTTCTGTTATTATGATTAATATAATTTGTACTCACCCGTGTTTTAGGGGTTTGCTTGATCCCAATAGCTGGCTGGCTCCTTGAGGACTGCAAAGAAATAAATTGAAAAATTAATCAAATTCCAAAAGACATTTCTTTTAAAAAATCATATAAATAAAATTAAAAACAGTAATTGAACAATGTTTGACTCATACCTTCAAACTCGGTTGACCATGAATAGGCAACCTGCAGAGCAACTCTTTCATTTTGATCACCATCTTGATCACAAAGATCAAATTCTTAATAACACAGGAGGGATCAGGTCCTTTCAGTGTCCCCTAAAGTCTAGAAATGATCCCCGTCCCCTAATGTTTCCTTATATATGGGATCATAACCTGGCCCCGATTGTTTTCTTAACAGTAAGTTTTTTGTTTACTTAACTCCTTATGGCTCATTACCATCAGTAGCTTGTCTGACCAAAGCTCACTACTTGACCGGGAAAACAAAGCCTGGTTAATTAAGCGTAACTACCTGGGCAGGTTGACAGGCTCGTTAAGAGGTTCAAAGGCGGCTAGGTGTCACAATTGTCAGGCTTAAGTTGAGATAATGCTACTGATATGACCAATCAGATTAGATATGCTGCGTAAAGTAAGATCAACGGGTGCATTTTGCGGCAAAATTTATTTATTTATTTATGCATTCATTCATTCATTCATTCATTAATTCATTCATTCATTCATTCATTCATTCCTTCCTCCCTTCATTCATTCATTCATTGACCGATTGATTATGTATTATTTATTCATTCATTCATTCATTCATTCATTCATTCATTCATTCATTCATTCATTTATTTATTTATTTATTTATTTATT
>JAUELE010019987.1:0-16559 GCA_031471655.1 Diodora aspera
ACAGCCTGGTCAATACACAATACACAGCTTGATTAATACACAATACACAACCTGATCAATACACAATACACAGCCTGGTCAATACACAGCCTGATCAATACACAATACATAGCTTGATTAATACACAATACACAACCTGATCAATACACAATACACAGCCTGGTCAATACACAATACACAGCTTGATTAATACACAATACACAACCTGATCAATACACAATACACAGCCTGATCAATACACAATACACAGCCTGATCAATACACAATACATAGCTTGATTAATACACTATACACAACCTGATCAATACACAATACACAGCCTGGTCAATACACAATACATAGCCTGGTCAATACACAATACACATCCTGGTCAATACACAATATACAGCCTGATCAATACACAATACACAGTCTGATCAATACACAATGCACAGTCTGATCAATACACAATACACACCCTGGTCAATACACAATACACACCTTGGTCAATACACAATACACATAGTGATTTACATCTGATAAACAGAGACTTAGTAAAGTGCCTGCAGGCTTGAGATGCTTAGTGACATTGGCTTTCATCATACGAACCTTAAAAAGGGAAATTGTCAGAAGTATTGTGAAATTTGTTTTGATATTCCCTTTAAAAAGGGGGAAAATATATATACCAAATGAAAATGGGGATAAAGCATCTTCATGACATTTGGCAACTATTGCTTGTGAAGGGCTTACATACCAGTTGAAATCAGTTCAAGTGGAAACTCTATTTGTTTTTTAAAAATTCCTTTGTCATTACAGAGAGCAGCAAAGAAACAAGTGCACCAGAAACGAGTGAGCCTGACCCTGCAGGCCAGGAACCGACCAAGATGGAACATTAAAATCAGAAACACTGGACGTGACACAGATTAAAAATAATCTTGCAGCTATTTGATATGACGAGCTTTCCTCATCATCCGTTATCATTTTAGCTGTGAGAAAAAATAACCATTACGTTGCTGTACATCCAAACAAAATCTACCATTGTTGTGCAGATGATGGAATATTTAAAGGGCTGAAAATAGAGAAAGAGTTTGCATTGTCACAACAGACGGATGAAAACATATGCTGATCAGGTCAAGACTGTAATATGAGAAAATCTGCTTTAACCTTTACAGCAGTGCTTTTTATCAAATATAATCCATGTTTTTTTAATATTAAATATAAAAACATTCATTTTAATTGAAAATATGCTGAAAATAATGGGCTACTGTACTTGTTTGTTCCGAGCTTGTATCAGTGTTTTTCACCAACTATTGTTCTTTGACATTTCACAGCATTTCTTTATGATGCTTGTTTATCCCACTGGCATATAACGCAGAGGGATATAGCGATGAGCATGTCCGTCCATCTGTCTGTCCTTTTTGGGTTGCCGGAGCATAACTCAAAAATTCTATGATTTTTCTTCCTCAGACTTTGTAGTAATGTTGTCCAACGTGGGGACAGCTGCCTTTTACTATTTTGGATGTTCCCAAATTTTTCATTTTCCCCGATTTGGGGGGGAAATACTATGATTTAGACTGAAAATGTTTAGGCCGTGTTTCTGGAGCAGAACTGGGAAACCATCAGCCTTGGTAGTTACATTATCCTAGATGTTGCCTTTTGCTATTTTGGGTGTCCACAAATACCGGTATGATCATTCTCGTACTGTACACAATGATGGCAAATCCGATATATTGATGTTGCTCTCAACGTTAATGAACCGTACATAAAATCTTCTTGGTGCAGCTGTGTATTAATTGAGAAAGTGTGTGTGTCAGACTCTGTGAGTGAAAGTAGGGTCACCAGCACCTGAAATTGTTTTGCAAAGAAAGTTGGCATTTGTCTTAGTAGCTAGTTTCACTGCATCTGGATTTTAAGATTTTTCCAGTTATTTTGAACCAAAAAGGTGTTTACTTCTTCCTGCTGTCATTAAAGTGATTGTAGATCCTAACAAAACATCTCTGGGAATTACTGGTAAAACGGCTGATAATATCAACTTAATATCATTTAGTATTTAGATAAATGTTTACATGATAAGGTTGGTGTTTTAGGGTGTGTGAGAGAGTGTCTGTGTGTGCTTGAGAGAGTGTAAGAAGGGAGAAGGGTTATTGTTTCCACTATAGGCTTTGTTAAGGTACTGATGTTATAGAAAAAGAAAAGAAAGTACAGCAAAATCTCTAGACATTCTCATAACGTGCAGATATTAGAACTCTCAGTGAAATTGATAACAGAAATTACATGGGTCTCCAGTATGCACAAAAGTAATTGCAGATTTTAAAACTTACCATGGACATAACAGAAATTACATGGATCTTCAAAATTCACAAAGGGAAAGGGATCATTTGTGCTACCAATATTTTCTGTCTTCGAGTAGGCTGCCAGGGGGATATGCCATCTTGGGATGGCTCTTGTTTACATTTTGTTGCTTTGGAATATTGTCTCATATTGTCTCAGTGGAATATAGCACCACTGAGCATTCGGAAAAATGGAAATTGGGCGCTCTACAAATGCATTATTATTATTATTATTACTAGTATTATCTCAATAACCATCCCTCCATCCATTGCTGCATCTGTGGCTTGCTTGTGGTTGGATGACATCACTTTAAAGTTACATGTTAAGATTACCAGCTTTATGTTCTCACATCGAATTAACATTGACCTTATCATTCATTGAATATTATACCCACAGTCTGCCTTGAAAATTAAGGCCTTAAAAAAGATATGAGGTTCCAGTAACACTTTCAAAAATTCCAGTAGCTAGGTCAGTTGAATAGGTAATCCTTCACACACTACTCAAAAGAAGTTAAGGGTCAAACCTGATATAAGAGTAAACTGATATAAGTGATTTTGCTGTTTGAAGGTTTGCCAGAACTTGCCACATGGTCATTTTTTTTTTGAAAGGGCTTTTTCATGCAGTATTGTGACTATTGAAAATTTACCAATTACCTTCAAGGTCAGGTGACAGTTTAGTGTTGAAGGTTATTGAAATCAATTTTAGGAAACTTTGCTTCACATAAAATGTTCCTTAAAATCGATAATTCATGATGTATCGATTTACACATGTTGTTTATGATTGTCACTTTAAGTATGCACACATTGGCATGTGACATGTGTGCCAGTATGTTATCATGTGGAATTTGGATGGACTGCTTCTTTGTAAATAAAATAGTGTTGTCACTATGTTGGACCCCAAACTCCTTTTAAATACATGTTGTATATTCATGATCCTTCATGATTTTTGCTTGTCGACAAAAAAAAAAGGGGTCGGTGTCATAATTGGGGGGTCGGTCCGGTAATCGGAACCACACCATTTTTAATTCAACAGTTCTGAAAAGGTAAAACTGCGGTGTTACATACAAAATCTACCCGTAAGTTAAAATTAAGGGAGGTAATTAGGAATGTCGTGAGCATTGAAAAGTTTGAATCGAGGAAATGCGAACAATTGATGATGGAATTTAGAGAACCAGTTTTCCCCTCTCCTCGAAGAAACACTTGCTACTCAAGTTGCCACTGTGTTTTCCTTTTCATTCAAGTTTATATATTTTTTGACACTCAAAACAATGAACTCAAAATTTCCTAACTTTGTTGATCCTCCATATTTGTATGAATCAATCACAGGCAAGGATCTTAGGAAATTTCTAGAAGTAGGTAAAAAGAACAGATGTGGTTTTAACACAACTGGTCCCAACTCGCATCTTTCAGGAGAAATCAAATAAAGTCTTTAAAAAATTTACTTGTGATGGTCAGTGGGAAATAAAGACAAAAGACCATTTGATAGGCTTTGTTGGAATTTGACAAAGGGCTCAATAGAAGACTTGATCCCATGCAGTCCTTAGGGATTGTTTCAATACAAATATGACAATTTTTAACTTTATATCCCAGTGACAAGCTTATCCCATAGTTCTGCAGTAATTCAGACCGTCTGGGATACTGTCTGGTATCTCAGACTAGCTTAATAGCAGTGACTAAATACACAGTGTGATACGATACACATAGCCTAGTGATTTACATGTAATAAACAGAGACTGATTGAAGGGATGTTGGGGCTTGACATATCCAATGACATTAGATACCAGCATACAAACCTGGGGGAAAAAAATAAATTGTCAGAAATATTATGCAATTTGATTTGATATTCTCTTTAAAAAATGTCCAAAAAGACTCGGGGGAGGGGGAGTGGTAAATGAGGTTAAAGGATCTTCATGAAATCTGGCAACTGCTCTCACTTAGGAAAGCTCAAGTACATGTTGTATGTACCAGTTGAGTTCAGTGTCCACTCTAAACTCTAGTTTCTGTTCCTGCTGGGTTTTCCAGAATAGGTTTGACAAATGTAATTTCAGTCACCATCACCATTCAGTGTAAATGTATTCAACTATCTTCAAATGGAATCACATTTGTACATTTTTCACCAAATAAACTATTTGATACAAATGGGATTCGTTGTCGACTTTGGCTTTTCTTTTCCAGACCGTTTATCTGGGACGTTCAGTACTTTCCCATGGGTTGGGGAGGAGGAGTGTGTTCACAATGAAAATGGTCCACTTCTGGTTTCCAGATCATACTAGGTCCAGGTCTCACTATAATTATCAATATCCATGATGCAAAGTGTGTATTTCGTGCTGCTCGTGCAACTTGACCTCTGTTGTCAACAAGGCAGGGCTAGACATTAGCCAATCACATCACGCTTTGACAGTGGCAATCCTAGGGGTGCGGTAACTATAAGATACCGCATGGCAGGCAAAGATCAAAGAGACCGCCGCTGATGTGTGATACAAATACAATTACTGGTTAAAATAATAAGAGCAAGCAGTGTGGATGATGTGCATGTTACACGTGTTGGTTCTTTCATAATAATATTACATATACGCTTCCGTCATAAAATATTACATAGATTGTGTAAATTGTAGTTTAACAGATCTTCATTTAGGTCGCCAGTGAGTACAACCAAGGGCGTGTAATCAAGGCAGGCTTCTAGAACATGATTTAGCGTATCCCAATATGATTTAGATTATCCCAAACGGAATTTTTAAAATAATTAACTCACAGTTTAGAATTTCCAAATCAGTTCTACATTGACATACAATGAATTAGAGAAGTTTGCCATAATACCTCTACCAAACCAATCCCTGTCTCGTTTATGTGGTGGATTAAAGTGATCTTATTTGAGGTCTTCAGATAACAAATTTGCATCCAGATGGGTTTCAGTAAAGCAAACTATATCCTATTCTGATATATACTCAGATATTTGAGACAATTATTTACGTATACTACGTGTATTTAGGTGGACTATTGAGAGTGCATTGCTAGTGAGTGTCGATACAGAGAATGGGCCAGGGTTTAACTCCACATCATATTTTCTTTACAACATCTGTATTTTGTATTGCCACAGAATCTTGATTAATATTAATGTCGAACAGGATTTCCATTAATTCTTTGCTCAAAACAGGTTGCACGTGCTTATCCTTTGCACCCGCCCGTTGAAAAGTAAACACGCGATTTTTACTGAATATAAAAAGTTCATAATCATCTTGAACGTAAAAGGTCTTGTTTTGAATTCCTGGCACAAACGCTCATTGTGAAAACGAATACCATGTTTTGCCTTTTGAAATCGGGCACCGACCAGCAATGCCCGAAAATCAACGTCATGAAGCCGAAGCTAGACTAGATCCTGGACAGAGTGTGCAATAGGATGCATGTCATTTAATGTCCATCGTTCCACCATCTCCCCACTGCGGTAACGTGTGCAATAGGATGCATGTCATTTAATGTCCATCGTTCCACCATCTCCCCACTGCGGTAACGTGTGCAATAGGATACGCGTCATTTTAATGTCCATCGTTCCACCATCTCCCCACTGCGGTAACGTGTGCCCCAGACACGGCAGGTACGGGATCGACCAGGACACAACGCGAGGATCGATATTAAGTGATGTCATCACGACGTCACACACTTGCATGTGCTGTAAGTCTGACCAGTTTGCAACAGGTAAAATTGGGCAAAAACTTGTTGCATGCATTTAATGTACTCTAATTTGCAAGATACCAATATTTTTTTCATTTCAGAATTTTCAGTATCGGTTAATTTGTATATAAAATATATAGCCGTTTAGAGAATAATAATTGCACCTTGTGCATTTTGACAAAAACGTTTCCTCCAGTAAAATCGTATTTTGAGATCAGAAAACGTATTACTATCCGAATATATACCAGTGCTGTGTTTCTCAATTAGATATTTGATAATTCATAGCTTTATTTTGTTGTCACATGTCTTTAATAAGCAAAAATAATTATTTTTCAATTCCGACACTATTATAGTATTTGGCCCCATATAAAATGGGAGAGTTGGGAAGGTTGTTTTTGTTTGTTAGTGGATATAGGTGAAGGATATAAGAGAGAAAGGAAGAGTAGTAGTAGTTTGTTTTGTTTTTTCATTTATAGTTTATGTTATTTTGTTTATTTATTCAACGTGTGTTAACTATTGTGTAAGGAGCAAACTCTTTTCTCTGGTTTCGTAATGTAGGCATCCATATATACTGACAGGTAATTGATTTGACGTTTCAAACTATATTGGTTAGACTGTATTAGAATGACAATGACATGTGAGTTTTTATGTGATTATATATAAGTCAACAGCAAGATTATTCACGATGTCGTGGTCCTGGTCGGGGTGACCTGCACGTGCTGCCCTACATGACCTTGTTAGCCTCTCTAGGTCAGTTTTGTTTATATTTTCAAGGAAAACATCAGACTGACCCTTTTGGAATTTTCGTGGTCTGCTTGCCTGCTTAGTGTCATACATGTTGTATCCTTCAGTGTTAACAGATTGTGAGGTTGAATCTTTTATTGCTACACTTCAATACCATTCAGTGATAACAGATGGTGAGGTTGAATCCTTTATTGCCGCACTCCAGTATCCTTCAGTGATAACAGATGGTAAAGCTGAACCCTAAACTGCTGCACTTCAGTATCCTTCAGTGATAACAGATGGTGAGATTGAATCCTTTATTGAGGTACTTCAGTATACTTCATTGTTAATAGATAGTGAGGTTGAATCCTTTATTGCTGCACTTCAATATCCTTCAGTGTTAACAGATGGTGAGGTTGAATCCTTCATTGCAGCACTTCAGTATCCTTCCTTGTTAATAGATAGTGAGGTTGAATCCTTTATTGCTGCACTTCAGTATCCTTCAGTGTTAACAGATGGTGAGGTTGAATCCTTCATTTCAGCATTTCAGTATACTTCAGTGTGAACAGATGGTGAGGTTGAATCTTATACTCTGGTCAGCTATCTTTATAAAAATGGATAGCTCTTTTATAGCGCGATATCTCTACCTAACAGTAGACTCAAAGCGCTTCCATATATTACCCTGGTTAACCCAAGCTGCCTTTCAGCACTAAAAGGTCATTGCACTCCAACAATTGAAGGACCAGTACCAGTTTAAGCTGGGTCGACTGAGACAATTGGAGTAAAGTGTTTACTTTAGGTGCTACCAAAGGGAGGGACAGGGGTGGTACCAAAAGGAGGTAAAGAGATGGTGCCAAGAGGAGAGGGACAGTGGTTGTGCCAAAGGGGAGGGATAGGGGTGGTGCCAAGGGTAGGGACAGAGGTGGTGCCAAGGGGAGGGACAGAGGTTGCCAAGGGGAGGGACAGGGGGGTACCAAAGGGGAAGGGACAGGGGTTGTGCCAAGGGGAGGGACAGATGTGCCAAAGGGGTGGGACAGGGGTGGTACCAAAGGAAGAGACAGGGGTGGTGCCAAAGGAAGAGACAGGGGTGGTGCCAAAAGGGAGGGACAGGGGTGGTGCCAAGGGGAGGAGGTTGTAGGAAAAGGGATTGTTTCAAAGGGGAGTGGTTGCAGGGGCGGTGGGGCAAGGTCTTAGCAATTGCCTCTTTAGCCCCCTTGTCAGGGATCTCATGATTGAAAATTAGAAGCAGAGCTGTGGTGAGGTCAACAGTTTATTGTTAAAATGCAGAGTGTGAAGAAACATATAACATAAACATATTTATGAACAAAATCCAGCACCATACAAAACAAGAGAAAATACATCAACTTAGCTAATCAAATGTTGACCTCTATACAACGAAACCATTGCGAATAATTGAATAACAGATGGCAGAATGCATGGCATGTGTGTGCACATTGCACTAATATATACGATACGCAAAGCTTCACCGTTACAATAAAACGCGGCAATTGATTACAATGCAAGAGAAGAATAACTGAGCACTGGTATAACATGGATGATATAACTCCATGTATAAACCATAGCTTCAGGGGTACTTTATTTTTCACTCAGTTAATAATTGCATTTTATAATAATTAATACCAAGTGTTTAATGATATCGATTTAACTTTGACCACAAAGTTTCACATGGCAACCATAAAACCGCATATTTGACTTTCATTTTCTACCAATTACTGCTAAATGAATTACACTGAAGCTTTGTGGCAGCTTTTCTCAAACTAGCTGATACTCATTTGTGCGTTTTCAATTCATCCCAAGAGTTAATTCCTTGACATCATTGTTTAAACGAATGACCGTGACAGCATCTGTGAATCAAAGTGGTTGTATGTTATAATCTGTTAGAAACCCTGGAAAAGGGACAAACTATTTAAAATGTAATATTTGACCTTTAAAAAAAAGAGGTGTGCATGAGTAGTTGATATAATAGGATGTAACATGTACTAGTTACAGCTACTAGCTACAGAGAAGCTGCGTGTCTGCGTAAAATACTCGAACAATATCTGCATTACTCAACTGATTTTACTCCGTTTGCGTAAAATGCTCGATTAAAACGCTGACAACCTAATTGTGTTATAGGCCTCTTCGTACGTTTATGGGTTGCGATTTTGTGAACGATTCTTTTTGCATAAATGAGTATAGATAAACTCGGCCCAGTGCATTTAATATGCTGCGACCTGTTTTAAATTCAGAAAGAAACATTCTGAAACACATATGTAACTAATCTGCTGACAATATCATTCAGCTTTAGTACTATTTTCTTCGTTGCAAATGCATCAACACATATTTTCAGTAGTCCAGACATTTGTTCTCATTTACAGATAGCAAGGTTATATTTTAGAACCGAGATCACCCAATTGCTATTAGAAATACACAATTAACTTAAATTTTTTAATCCAATAGGTTAATATGTTCATTGTGTCATCGCGTGAAGCTATCAGTTTTGACTGAAACCCACTTTGACGGTCATTTAAGCCTGGAGGTGTCTTTATTCATTAGGTTGCGCTCCAGGACCCGCGCTTTCAGATTTCATTTGCTGATCTCGGACTTTCTCGTACAATCGGAGCTTTTTTTGGTAGTTTTCCAGAGCACGGCCACTTGGGTTGTTATACTTTTCATGGCACCACTGTTCCGGTATGGCAATCTGACATATCTCTTCCCGACGTTCTGCGCACTTATTTATGAACTTCCTGTACTCTTGAAGAGATGTCTGATCCTTGATATTTGTGACCAGAAATGTATGTAAGTTAATTTCCAGCCGCTGCCAGGCTGCTCCTGCTTCGTTGTACTTATCCCTTTTCTGTTGTAAGCTCGGCAGAAGGTATTCCACTCCATTTGAGTATGCTACAGCTGCTGCCGCTGTTGGGAAGAGCGTACGCCATACCGTTGAGATAATATTGAAACCATTAAAAGGTCTGACGAATAACTGAGGTACTGCCACCGGGAGCAGTGCCATCCCCGAAACCATGCTTAACACTACGGAGACTTTGAAACCGCGACTGTCGTAGATAGATGACAGTTCATACGTCATAGCTGCGGCGTTACTGCAACGACACTCCAGACCACGAATCATTGCAATACAATTTTCTTTTGCATCCCTTTTGTCCTGTGAATCCTGATGGCCCATGCTACAAAAGAATATAAAGCTTAATTCAGTTCTGACGTTCTGTAATAGGTTTTAGATTCAGCTATGAGGTCAATCCTTGACTGAAACAGATCCAACATATCTTCTGTTTGTAAGCCGGCTGTTTCAAGTGCAACATCTCCTAGAACTTCCACACACAAACGCCCATCAGTAGAAACATTAATTGCAATGCAGTAAAAGCGCATGCCTCCCACCAAACCCACAGGCAAACTAAGTCACCAACGAAAAAGCCTAATTAAAAAAATAATTAAAATCGGAAACTCTGAAGGCAAAACCCAGTGAAGCAAAAGCTCTCATAACCGATTTAATTTATATGAAATATTGAAATTCTGTTTTCAAATATTGAGGTATATTTAATAGCCCTGCTCTTTCCCCCATCGAACACGTGTGGGACATGATAGGGAGAAGTGTGCGTCAACGTCATAGGCCGTCGACTACGCTGGATGAGCTTAGCCTTGCTCTGCAAGAAGAATGGAACAAACTTCCCCAAAGGACCATTGGGAGACTCATTCGCAGTATGCCGCGTCGTCTGAATAAACTTCTGACCCTTCGTGGTGGAAACATACACTACTGACAGAAAATTGTAAACATGCACATTTCACGTCATACACCAATCACCTTTCAAGATGGATATCTGTACAAACAACTATGGTCCGAAGGAACTCCAAGTGGTGATGCGCTCTCAAAACACCCATTATTATCATATCAACATTGACTGACTCCCAAATATCTCCCAATTTCTACAAGCGTACATTAGAAATAAAGTTCCCCTACTTTTTTTTAAAGAGTATATATAGATTCAAACATGCAACTCCTTATATTAATAGATGGAAATAAATATCTCACCTGTTTCCCATTTTCGCAGATATACGTGTTCTGATGTTGTTGAAGAGTTTTTGTATCCTGTTAAAGTGAGAAAGAAATGTGCCTGTACCAATAACTGTACATGTATATGGGCTACTTTTCGAGCAAAATAGGAAACTTTGGCAACATTTGAAATTGGACTTTTGGGATACGGTAGCAATTTGCCGAAAGCCGCCAAATTGGAAATTGAAATGTTGAGATACTTAGCCATCTATATGATAGCAGTATGTCGAAACCGCCAAATTCGAAATGGGAATTTTTGGATACTTAGCCATCTATATGATAGCAGTTTGTCGAATGCCGACAAATTGGAAATTGGAATTTTGGGATACTTCGCAATCTATACTATAGCAGTTTGTCGAAAGCCGCCAAATTTGAAATTGGAATGTTTGGATACTTAGCCATCTATATGATAACAGTTTGTCGAATGCCGACAAATTGGAAATGGGAATTTTGGGATACTTCGCCATCTATACGATAGCAGTGTCAGAGCGCGTCAAGGAACACTGTGCTTCACTAAAAAAACAATACCTGAAATGAGCTATATCCGAACACATACAAAACAACACCATACACACTATACAGTGGAACAACATGTCTATTTTGGCCACAAACATACATGACTACAATATTAGAAAATACAAAGAAGCCATCAACATCCGTAGACACAACCTATCTATCTATAGAGAGCAAGATTGCCAAATACCCACAGCTTACAATAACATCATTTAACTCCAAGTAGTATTGTCATTCTTGTTTATTCTCCCAGTACATACCCAGCAATGTGTTGTTACTTTGTACTTGTTGTTATCTATTAGCCTCCGTTAACAATTTGTTCTCCAGTGCATCTCTTGTTCTTATCTGTATAATTGTAATTTTTTTGTGGATTAGTAATTGCATTTACCACCTCTGCTACAAACTTAATTCATGTAACTTCATGTTATGCTTAATTAGTCTTGTTTGGACGGAGGGCGCATACATTTAGACTGTATTAATTAAACGCCAATAGTCCTCTACACTGGTTTGTACAAAGTTCCAACGTCATGTAATTTTGACGTCACAATGCCTCTGTAAGACTCTTCTGCAACCGTTCTGTCTGTTTCACAAGCCTGAAGACAGTGTAAGCAAGCACACTGAAACATCGCGAATAAACAACTGAGAAGTTCTTACCATATAGTGTGTGTTATAAATATACGATAGCAGTTCGTCGAAAGCCGCCAAATTGGCAATTGGAATTTTGGGATACTTCGCCATCTATAGGATAGCAGTTCGACGCAATGAGTCTGAATAATCTGCAGAGCCTCAAGGTCGTGAAATCTTGCTTTCCCAACGAATTTCTCCTTCGGAACGTGTTGATGGCTTAGATCTGAAGTGAATACCAGTATCCTTATGCTGACAATTATGCGGGACTGGCTAAGGATGGGCCTGAACCAAAATTTAATTGCTCAGTATCTTTAAGAAATATTCCAAATACATGTATTCCTAATTTGCCAGATTCATTAGGGATCGGTGACTGTTGCTTCGTACAATAAGAAAGTCGTAAAAGAATCAATAGCTTGATCTAACAATCTATGGTAATTGATAATTCAGTAGCCCTGAAATCACCATGCTAGACGACCTCGTATAGTGCCGCCATTGACCAACCACCACATTACCGACAGGCGAGAATGGTGTACACAACGCAACGACTGGGAACATCGTCGGTGGTCACGAACCCCAATCCATATGATCCAATAAAATGTCACTGGTAAGTACCATCGGGACAACATACTGATCATGACACCCTATGTTGTTCCGTTTGCACGACGTGAGGGGCGCCGTTTTGACTTACTGGACGACAACGCACGTGCTCATACTGCAAGAATAGTCAATAACCAACTTCAACGGCACACTGTCCATAGGATGCCTTGGCCAGCAGTGAGCCCTGACTGCATCAAATAACCATAGGTGGATTCATATGCATGATGCCTCAACGAATCAATGAGTGTTTGCCCAATAATGGGGGCATTACTCACCATTTGCGCAAAAATGTCAACTTTCAATGTCCGTTTCTTACCCATTCCTTCTTTCACGGACCATGCATGACAGCAAGAGAAACTGCTTAGGTAATGAAATACATGTACCGAGTGAATTGTTTACTCAGTTCCTTCTTTGTTTAAAACACAATTAGTTTGGGACCAATTATTATTATCGTTAGTTTATTATTGACCTTGCAATTTCAATATCCCCTACTTTTTTTTTGAAGAGTTTATTTAACCACCTGTGAGTCGTATACCTTTGAGTTTTACCTACAGTAAAACATCATTATCATTATGTGCAAGAAAACTGAACCACCTTCCTATGTAAAGTCATTCACCTTCCATCAGCCGCCGATTACTTCCTTGAAGCGGTAATGTATTCCTACGCACGGCTTGTAGGAGGGTTGAGTTTAACCTTAATTACAAAGAGGAAATGCATTCCAAATATCATGATTGAAAAGTAGTCCCTGAGCAAACTGAATACGAGAGGTTCCGGCATCGCAATAATCACGTGACCCCTGTTTCTCATTCCTGGCCTATTTATCGAATTGGAACAATCGTGGCGGTATTGAACTTAGGTTTTATTACATGATAATACTATCTGTTCAGCCTCCTATGTATCTAATAATGTATTCATGTTTAGCCGCTTAGCTTTGAATCCCCAGAACTAAGATCGAAGTTACCTTTGATGTCGCTGACTTATCATGTTTCTGGTGCGTGTTCCTCAAATACGTTTGTTTGAAGAATAACAATACATGTTGTTTTAGTATCATTATAACAACATGTTCAGTATAAATGAACATCGTAACGGAAATAGAACAATGTGTTATAGAAAATGACCGTATGTGACGGAGAAGGGAGGGGCTGGAAAGAGACTGTGTACCCCCTGATAAAATTCCTCTCAGAAGGGAGGGTCTGGAAAGAAACTTTGTACCAGCCTATAAAATTCCTCTCAGAAAATAACCCGAAAGAAACGTTGTGCCCCTGGTAAACTTCCTCTCAGAAAGGAAGGGGTCCGAAAGAAACTGTGTACCCCCTGATAAAATTCCTCTCAGAAAGGAAGGGGTCCGAAAGAAACGTTGTGCCCCTGATAAAATTCCTCTCAGAAGGAGGGTCTGGAAAGAAACTTTGTACCAGCCTATAAAATTCCTCTCAGAAGAGAAGTGAGTCCGAAAAATCTGTGTACACCTTGATAAAATGCCTCTCAGAAGGGAAGGAACCCGTAAGAAACTTTGTACCCCCTGATAAAATTCCCTATCAGAAGGGAAGGGTTTCCTGAAAGAAACACTTTGTAACTCCCCTCCCCCCACCACCCCGATAGAATTCCTCTCAAAAGAGAAAACCCCAAAAGCAACATTGTACCCTCTGAAAAACTTCCTCTCTGAAAGGAAGGTGGTCTTAAAGAAACGTGCACCCTCCTTCGCTGATACAATTCCTCTCAGAAGGGAAGGGGGTCCAAAAGATTTTTTGTACACTCTGATAACAATTTTTTCAGAAGGGAAGGAACCCGGAAGAAACTTTGTACCTCTTGATAAAGTTCCTCTCAGAAGGGAAGGGACTGGAAAGAATCTTTGTACTTCCTGATAAACAAAATTCCTCAGAAGGGAAGGGGGCCTGAAAGAATATTTGCACGCCCTGATAAATTTCTCTCAAAAGGAAAGAGGGACGAACAGAAACTTTGTAAGCCTTGATAAACTTCCTCTCAGAGAACCTGTGATAAGGTGGTTTATCAGCCTGGCTTGTTGTGCATGGCGTGAAGATCTGTTTCAAAGGCCACAGGACACACACACTGCGAAACACGAGTCAGTTAACCGTCAAAACGCCCGAGAAAATACCTGCATCAATCACAACACCCACACAACCCCCTTCTATCAGCGCCTAAGGATTCTCAGAGACGATTAATATGATATTTTCTTTGAACTTTTCATATCAGATCAGCGTAGAACATATTTTCTGTACTGAGATCGTTACAGTCTCCTTTCATAAAACTAACTGTATCCTCTTACATTTGTATATGTCATATCTTGTAGATAGAAAAAAAATATATTTCTTTCATTTTTGTCAATTTAAGAAATATTTGAATGTGGCTGGGGTGCAAGAGAAGGTTTATTTTTGATTATTCGTTTAATGTTCAAGCTGCTCAGTGAGGCCCTCCTCCAAGAAGCACCCATTGCCCGTGGCATATCTGTCCCATATATGACATATGTGTCAGAATCATGTTCCAGTCAGTCAATGGGAGGTCATCTTCAAATTATTTGCACGAAGAACACTGGACGAACTGATGCAGTGAAAACGAAGTCATCATTACTTTCTGCAACACGGTTGGGTACTGTGGAGCAGATGGAGAGTCCTTTAGATTCGAACCCAGGACTTCTGCCTTCGTCGGCAGATAAGGGGGCAGATTCGGACACACACTTTCAGGATTCAGCCACCAACGCCAAAAATTCGACACCAGCAGAATGATTTTTGTTTTGCTTTTCGGTTTTACATGGTGGTCATTTTTCGGGCAAGTCACTGACGCCCCCCCCCCACCCCCAAATAATTGTGACCTGCGGTAGATATATATATATGCAGAGTGAAAATGTTTGCTTTCGCTTTTCTTTATATCGATTTCTTTTCCTAACTATCTTCTCCCCCATCAATGTGTAGCAAAGCACGTGCAGGGTAACACATCACCTCAACTCTGTCTGTCTCTTCTTGCACGTGCATTTCATTCGTTGTTTACCCTTTTTTTTATCATGGCCTGCACTCGTTATCATATCCAGCACATATCAGCTGTCTTGAGATGATGATTTACGTGGCAAGAGTAATATTTCAGGGAAATAAAGATCATAAAAAGGTCGATAGAACGAATAGTTAAAGAAAACGATTTAAATTTAGTACAACAGGCATTAGACTACTGGGGCCGTATTCAAGTGACACCACGTCAAGCCCCGGAAGTTACAAGGGGTCCGGCACATATCAACAACCCCCACAAACATTAAACACCACAGAGATCGCTGTAAAGTTTACGGTGACATTTACATGGAAAACTAACCCACAAAAGGAAGTCATATGACATGTTGTTGGCAGCGCTGATCACTTAATTCCCATCATGCATCATATTGACAACCATTATCAGCATAATTAAAGAGCTGCCTGTCATTTTACTCGGCCATAACAGTTAACCTTTGAAAATTCGGAGATAATTAGAACCTGATACACAAACCTAAAACCTGCCCACCGGATTGCGTTCTTACCAGGTTTAAAAGCTCTACGTTTTCTAATGCCGGATCCGTTGCTGTGAACTTTCTTCACACAGACATGTGGGTGTCAGAGCGTCATCTTTATCAAGTGGCCCTCCGCCTGTGTTTATCTTCAGATACCCTGCACGAGAGGGGTTCCTGGATTTTACAAATACCCGGAAAACCCCTTGGAGCTTTCGGGGATTGACGTGGTGTCACTTACAAAGAATATGGCTCCAGTAATCTAATGCTGGTCGTACTAAATGTAAATCGTTTTCTTTTACTATTCTTTCAATCGATCTTTTTATGATCTATATTTTCCTGATGGAGGCCAGCCACGCCCAGTTTTCAAGAAACCTTCATTGCACTCGAACAACGGTCGTGAGACTGTTTCAACGCTGCAGACAGGCTGGCAGTATTCAGGACATACCACGATCTGCAGACCACGAGTGACAACACCACAGGAAGACCGGTATCTGCGCACGTACCATCTGCGCAACAGGTTCGCCACGGCGACGGAAACGGCAGCAGCTGCGTTAGGACACCGTAT
>JAUELE010020098.1:0-16557 GCA_031471655.1 Diodora aspera
ATGATGTCAATCAAATTACACTCACCGAAATCCAAGCATCCTTTTCATCAACTATGGCATAAAGACGTAAGGGAAAACAATTGAAATCATTTTGTATTCTTTCTTTTGGACGTCAGTAAAGTATGAAATATGTTCAGTTTGGTGAGTTGGTGTTGTGGAACGAATGCACGCGGGTCACGAGCTTGAAAGTCTAAACAAAACCGAGCACGGACAGTGCTGTAATTCTTCCAGACGTTCGCCATGCCTCATACTGAGACACTGGCAATGTCTGTTGTGTCACTTTGAGCAAGTGGCTTTGCTCGTAGATTGCCTCAGTTAACCCAACTAAAATTGGATACCTGGTCGGAAGGTGATGGTTATGTGAAAGTAACTTTCTAGCGCCTAACAGCCAGCGTTGACTGCATACTGTCTGTGGAGTTTAAGAATGTTCAAGAGTATTCATCGTTCCAGTGACCGGGGTAATAATGAGGAGCGCATTGAGCATGCACTGATTGGTGCTTGGCGTTTAGCGCAACATAAGCGATATTATTACAGATTTGTTTTTTAAGAAAAGAGATACATATGCAGCAGAGGAGGGTCGGGGGGTCCTGGCACAGTCACTCCCCGAGGGATCATGATCAGTTCAGGTACCCTTGACCCCTCTACACGTAACCTAGACAGCGAATGGGACTGGCTCCCAGGAAGCGCTGCCTAGTCGAACCCACATAGAAACTAAAAGAAAATGTGGAGACTCCCCAGCACAGCAGCCTTCTGCATTACACAGACAGTTCTCGGTGTTAAAACCCGGGTACCGGGTACCCAGGGCATCGGCGCACACGATGCTGAACCGTGTCATCAAAACTATGACATAAACGATATTTCATTAAGATATTCTCACCGATAATCATAGCTTGGCGGTTGCGGTTAGGAAGAGCCTAGTCTTCGGCTGCAAACAGAAAGCCATCAGTCTCACTTTGCAGACCAGCCGATTTCATTCAGGCAAAGGAGTCAGAAGGACTGCCATTCTGTTCTACACCCTGCAAATATGCTCTGTGCAGTGGTTTCCCAGAAAGTGAATCCTTAACATACTTACCCTGGTCTGACTTGATGAACCTCTTCACCGGGTTGACTCTTATCTCTGTACCATTTAGGAGCACAGAAGATTACCCTAATCGTAATTATTATTATATCACATTCCATGTGCACAACTTAGACACAACACAAGAAACATATGTAAATAATGTAATTCAATTTCCTACGACCCGTATTTATGATCATTTGAGAAATCATTCGGAGATGCTTGGGCATCAAGTGATGGTGCAACGCCATTTCAAGCTATTCCTTTCGTGATGTGAATTGTTATAATAAAGTCTGAGTAATTTCGTGTTGGAGTTGTTTGGAGTTCAGCAACTTGATCTCACTCAGTAATCACCAATCGCTGCCGTGTGAATCCTAGACATTCTAAAACAGTATCATCCAAAAAAAATATAAATGCTGTCTCTTCATTCTGTATTCAACACAAAAGTGAAAACATCTTATCTCTAAATTCACTTTGTTACGAAACAGATCACTTTGGCCGATCGCTTCTTTAATAAAAGGTTCGAGAAACTACATGAACAAGTTTTGCACATGAAAGAGACGTCATCAATAATTTAACCATAAAACAAATGCTACACCTTAAGTGTTGTTATTACAACGGAAGGCCAACCATAACAAGACAAACATCTGGGTTCACATATCAGGAAGTGTTTTTGCAATACAAAAGAAGGAAAAGGTTTGATAAAAGATTAACAGACGCTGATAAACCTATGTGGGCCTATTGAATTAGATGTTTTGATGGTTTGAGATGATGTCTTTTAAATTGCAAGCAATAATTCACTGCAGATAAGTTTTACGCTTTTAACAGAGACATTGAAAGACAAAGATAAGAGAAAGACATTGTTTATTACTGTTGTCTCATGGTGATTCTGCAGTGTTTCCAACTTTATTTAGTGTTCAAAGAACAACACTTAAACGTTGTAAAGACTACCTCTATTGAAACTGTCAACTGTGCAAGTTCTAGTATTATCTCTCTGTGGCATTGACCAAAGTTTCGTTTGAAGTTCTTCAAATAGAAGGTGGCCCATTAAATATTTACTCAACACACGACGTCACAATTAATGGAAGACTTGAATAAAAGGAATATTGTACGTAATCTGATCCAAAAAAAGAAAGAATCAAGGAACGACTTGCTAAGTCCATTGCAAAGTACATGTATGAATGAGTTACACAAAAAGAATATATCGAAGATTTCACACAATTAAAAATGAATTATATATCAGCCGAGCTAGTGTGTCATTAATTGGACCATTGCATTTAATATTTAAGGCAATCATGGTTCAATATAGGACTCCATTGGGAAAGAGACTTTTTTTTGCAGTATTTCGTGAATTTAATTGAGATTCTCGGAACAAAGTGATTTAAGAATGGATGTGTACGTTTCTCTAAAAGTAATGTGTACGTTTCTCTAACAGTTACACCCACAAAATATTGTTCAACTGTCAAAGTGTACTTGAAATCAGGGATTCTCGGAATTCATTGCGTTTAAAATGTGCGTGTACGATTCTCTAAAAGTAATACCCAAACAATATTGTTCAAATGTTAAAGTGTACTTGAAATCAAAGCAACGCCTTGATACAGAAGGTGTTACTTTGAACATGATGCACATATGTTAGTCTGCCAACCAGTTTCGTGATCTGGGGGATGAAAAATCATTTCTATCATAATTTGAAGTGCAGACATTTGTAAAGACTGAGGTGAGCGCAAGCAAGGGGGGGGGGGGGCTCCTTGATATTCCTCCTTAAGGTCAGACTCAAGCACGCCCAGTTAATCAAACGTTCTCCAGAAGATGGTTCACCTTTATTCGCCGTGACAAGACGTCATCATTTAGAATGACCCCAGAAGATAGCCATCATCTGAGAGTGAGGACAAGCTGCAATAAGAAGAATAGTTTTCTTTCAATGTTCGTTCAGGGAACAGTTATTATTGATGCCAATGCATTTTGCATCGACCAGTCATATTCGCCGCTCTGCGAAAATTTATCCATTTAACCAAATGTTCTTATGACAACATCTACGCGGTCATTATACACACAATAGTATGACACAATAGTTAACAATGAATATATCATTGAAAACTGTGTCTAAAATCACACATGTGATTGTCATGGGTATGCCCTCAGATCATTTCTCGCAAAAAAGTGTCCCTAAAATATTTGCTCTTAATGAGATAGAGAAATGACGTACTTCAATTCAAAATGCCATGGCCACATCGTAAATTTAAGATAAATGTCCAGACCTAACTAGAAACCTGGATATAGGCGTCATTGAATTCTTGAATTGCATACCTATCCTCCTGAGACGCATTCGAAAGGGCGAATTTAGATACCAGCATGACAATACCAATGCATTAAAGCAACAGCCGTCTGGAAGAAGTAACATCACTCTTAGCAGCCTGGAGCTGATTGCATCGCTGTAGTAAGGAGCAGTTAATCAATAAAACGACAACAACAGGTTGAACGTATGTGATACTTGACAAGATTAGGTGGTTCCAACACAATCAGTCACCAGCAGTTGGGTGAGCTTTGGTAATCTGCATCCTTTCTGTATTTGTTTGTTCTTTATCCAGGTTCTTTCTCGCATCCGGGGTCTTCAAATGTTGCTAGACTTCGTGTGGATCATGAGCATTATGTTTGAAATTGTATTCTAACCACAGGACCAGATGACCAGCTTACAGGAAACTTTGCCGAAGAATAGTTTCTTTCACCAACGTGTTGTACGACTCATATTTATTTTTGTAAAGTTAATTTGTTTTGTTATTTGTGCATCCAGCGAGACGAACTGCCAGTAATATGGAATTGGTGTATGAATGTATTAATGATAAATCCTCGATACGTTTAATTGCGAGTCTCTCTACTTTCGATTGTGTTGAACGTTTGGCGTTTGCAATTGCTATAATATGTTCCTTGTCTACTATATATGTGGGTTACACCACATAAGAATACAACCGCTACCATGCTGAAATATCAGATACATCTGTTGGTGGCAGTGATCCATTTCTGTTTAAAATGTGATTTATCCTTGACAGTACCACTTTTCGTGCCATTTCGCCCGCTTTTTGCTTTTATTTATTTTAATTTTCCATCTCAACTTTTCTAGTCAATATCTCAAAACAATATTTTCATTCATGCCATCCTTTCCATGTTTGACTTTGTGGTATCGCATTGCCTTTGAAAGTAGTACGTTCGAATCTCATTCTGGTCAATGTTGTCTTCGTCATCATGCAAAATGCTTAAACCTGATATATTTAATATAATCACTCGACGTTTTATGTTGAGCGACATAGTACGAATTTATAGGTTCGAATTCCACGAGGTTATCGTTCGAGAAAAAAACCTTTACATCGAAGTTATATTATTGAAAGATTGGTACAATTAACGTCAAATACAAAACCATTCTGATTTCTTATTGACCGCTTTGTTATTTCCATATGCCCCATTTTTTTTTCGTTCAAATCCGTACCCCACCCCCCCCCCCCCACTGCATCAGACATTAGCGACTCGCCGTATTTGTTTTCTCATTCCTATTCACAAACACTTAAGGACATCCAAACTGCATTTGCCCAGACGCATGCTAAGCAGGTCGACGTCTCACTCATGACATTAACCATTCACATGTAATGAGCGTGGACAAAGAATCCAGATTGAAAATGAGCAGTCACGGACCGAGACATAAGTCAAAACTTGACAACAAGGATTCCTAATGAGTCGGACAATACGAAGTCGTGCAGTGGAAAGGCAAACCCAACATCATCGGGAAAGATGCCCAAATGCCACTTCATAAAGGATCTAATGAGGACAACGCAAATGAAACGTCGTATTCACGGATGACTCTGTTCAAGGCATGCTTTATGTCAGTGATGCCAAAACGTACAATTCACAAGTCTCAAACTGTGCTCCTGAACTTCTGCAATAAAACAGCCATGATCTACACTTAACTACTATTCGAGTGAGTTAAAAACTTTATCAAATACATTAAGCCAACATTGGCGCCGTTAGTTTAAGTTGGATCGTTCCTATTAAGACAAATTGTCAATTTACACAATCATTTAGATATATCTGCATTCTGCTAAAGATAAATGTGCATTAAAGCTACTTTCCTTGCCTTTCAGTCAGCATCAAGATCAGAGCAGCCTGACTGAAACACCGATTGGATAAGTGCAATAACATATTGAAAATCAATTAAATGTAATCGATGTATCGATCGTCAAGCCACGTAGCAACCTACAACTGTCATATTCGAAGCCCTTCAGGTAGAGTCTTGGTATCTTGTATTAAACTATAATAATATTATTATCATTTATTATCATTGACCACGAAGCTGTTCCACTCAGGACATGTGTCACTCCGACGTGTTTCTCTTTTAAAAGACAAGGATGATTTTATTCTAAAGATTTAAGAAGCTTGAACCAACATGTCTCTGGATGCGTGGGAAACATGCAGAACATTGTGTTGATTCACATGTTTAATCTAACTTCTTGGTGTTATTTACTGCAGTGCAGCCGCGTGTCAATTCCTTTGAGGGCAGCTTAGTCAGAATCAAGCTAAAAGGCTCAATCACCAACAACTCCAGCCACGTTAGCTGCTTGACTCAAAGAACACTCATTTCGCACTGAAAATTTCATTTGATGTCAAGACCTGCAAAAACAACACAGCTGCAAACAGGGAAGTTATGTGACACATTTAAGTTTCGAATTAACTTTGCAAACAGTTTGCTTGATTGAAACGTCACGAAAAGGGATGCAATAATTCTGTCTTATTTAATCAGAGTTCTGACTGCCTACAACAGGCCGGGTCGTGGGGGAAATTGGAAGTACACTCTAAAGGATTACAGAAGCGTCCTCTAGCGGACTGATCAAGTGACTGTAGAAGATGAGTTCTTGTATAGGAGTTCGTAATGTGAAATCAATTCTGTAGAATGTTTAAAAAATATGTTTCAACAGTACAAATGCATGAACCCCGAAAATGTGCCACTTCGTTAATTCAGTTCCCTGTGTAACGCCCACACACATTTCAGTCAAGCTACACAGGCGCATATATTTATCACGCTTTCAGGCAAGGGGTCGGTTGGTTTGAAGTTGACTTAATGAATTGTTTTTAACAGAATGTATTCGTTTACATTATCCTCAATCAAAGATGCAATAACTATCCCTCCGTTTCGTTCCGGTGTGTAGTCTGTGGACAGATTGCAAATGACCATGCGTTCTCCAGTCTAACAGTCCTAGGCCACGCAATCTCTCAGAAACCCTACTAGTACATGCATGAACAGCCCCATAGCCTGAGTTGTTGAATCATTTGTACGAGTACGCTGTAGCATCTAATGGGGTAACGTACAATGTAATCTACAAGCATTTCGTCTGCACTATCGTGACAATTGATAAACCTAATGCTGTAAAATTATTATACTCAGCGATGTCACTAGGGCTGGTGTCGCCCGGTGTGGTAACTCATGGTGTCACCCCCCACTCGGACCATTGGATCATCTTATGGAGCCGGGTTTATATTTGGAAAAGAAAAGCGTTCCCATCCCCCCCCCCCCCAAACCAGCTAGTGGTGTTGCGGATAAAATTAGATATATTTTAGTTTAGAATTGAAGGTCACATTGCCCTCCACACAGCAAACTGATACCACATATGGTTGGAGCATATGAAACTTTTTGTCGAGGTTACGTTTCAGAGAATTACACACACTCTCTTGTACTTAAATGTTGTTTATGTTTGGCAAGGAACATTTTTCTTCAGTTCTATAAGCATTATAAGCATTATAAGCAACATTATAAGCATATTTGCTATTAAAGCCCATCTCTCTAGCCATCTGATCAATGTACTTCTTCAAAACAAGCGTCGTTATAGTTTTACAACAGCCCCAACTAAGTTCAAGCGGCTTCTGTGTAATTTCCGAGTATTCTTAATAACGAATATTCTTATTAACTCGGAAGGATTTACGGAAGTTTAAGATCTGAAACCTAAGCCCTGAGGCATCATTTGTGAACCTTACTCAGGCAACACGAGTTCTTCACACAGAGTAAAGAGCTCCTTCAAGTAGTAACACATGGGTTAGATGATGCATCTTACACTTCAGAAGTCTCCAACACTAATTAGTCACATCAAACATTTATATGACACGCGGTACAGAAACCTGTCACTTGAGCTTGATGGCAGTTTCGAAATAATTGTGTGACGGAACATGAAAACAAACTGTTTTTACTGTTATAATAAGGCCAGTTTATGAAACGGTAACTTTCTTTCAATAAAAGTATAAATATAAATTTCAACTATACAATATAATCAAAGTTTCAACTATAAAATTTAAAGTTCTCAAAATTATTCAAACAGAATTGGAATTTCTTCGTGCATGCGGTGTTCTGAGAACGTGCACCACGTGCTTCACGTACTAATGCCACTTTTACATGAGAAACAAACCTACCTTATTTTCAGACAAATTTTCTTTTTCTATAATTGATGGTATTGAAACGTTATTGGAGAAAACATTACCGTTTGGATTACACTGTTTTATTATAGTCAAAGTTACAAAGTTGCTTAGCCATAAAAGTTCCTCTCATGTATCTGTTACCACAACGTCTAAAATGCCTATCAAGAAAGACACCATGATGCTGTTGAGAACTGAGAACATTGACAAATCATGCTCTTCCATAGCTAAATTCGTATACGTGGGAAAGAGAATAAAGTGGTTTGAGAGGTAGATCACGCCCTGTATGTTACAATGTACATGTATATGCGGCCTGATATGCCTCTGGTCTTTTTCAGCGATATAAACACGAGATGCTTTAACGTCTCAAGTAAAAGTACGTCATCCATCAGTAATGAACATAAGAACCGTTTTGTCAGAAATTAATAACAGGAAACAGGAGAACCTAGTCGTCTTCAAAGGCAAACATTGTAACACTGAGTGCGTATTTTTCTCGTTGCCCATTTCAAGACTGGAATGGTTTTTCAAAAACAAGTGAAAAGCAAATCACTAAGAGGGATATATTTTAGGTTGTTATGCATTATCATAATGCTAATTATTAGTGTCTCCCTAATATAATAAAGTTATATAATCAATAAGTGATGCACCAAAATATTAGGAAATCAATGAAAAACAATATCAGGTGCAGTTCTAGTCTACAGGATCAATGATGAATGAAGCTTCACCATGATAGTATTGCCATAAAAGTATTAAAGCCCCTTTCCCGTAGCAATGTGCGGTCAAACTTTCAAGATCATTCGACAAGTACGGTACGTATCAAGGTGCCGCCATGCTGTTATATCGCATTGGTACGGCAGTCCCACGTCTTACGAATCATCACCACATTGCTACGGATCACTACGGTAGAGTTACGACATCGTCAAGATTTCTCACGGTGTGCTACGAATTACTACGCATTGTTCACGGTGTAGTACGACGGGAGTACAGCTTCAGTACGAGTTAACAAGATACCGGTACGTTCCGTTAATATTTTATTGGTCACGTGACAAAGCTGTAACCTGATGTCACGGTAAACAACTGGCACATGGCACAAGCACATTCTTGTTGGCGCCGTTGCATGCAGCAACAACGCTACTACATTCATACGATGTTGCTACGGGTGCCTTATGAAATTTATAGAACGCTACAGTGCGCTGCCATTGTGTAACATCCGTAGCGTTCTATGGCAGTGTCAAGAATCGCTACGGTTGAGCACTATCAATCATTTTGAGAAATGGTAAATTGATAAATATTGCACTACCGAAGCTAAATACGTGTGTGTGGGAAAGATGTTTAACACTCTATTTTGAACTCCATATTATACCAATCTAATACATATTCATTATATACTCAAAACGAGGCTAAACTGAGCAAACAATGTAAACAACATAGCGACGTCCCGTTTAAATGCGCGGTGTTCGTTGTTTATTTGTCGAGTTTGCCGGATTTGTCGAGGACTTGGTGATAAAAGGCTCGGCAGCTTTCATAAAATAAATATTTCTTTTTCTTAAAGATTAATACATCAAGTGCGCGATGTTCGACCAATGCAGTACATGCACTTACAAGTACATTGGCAACGTAAACGTGGTTTACTGTATGAGATTTAATTTACCTTAATTTTGCAAGGAACACATCTCGTTTTTCTCTCTACATTTGAAACTAGACTACATATTTTCGTTATAATCAGAAATAAGTAAATTCCGTAGTGAACATGTCTGACTATAAATCCAGGACAGAGGCAACATGGTCCATGATGGTTACAAATCCCAGTAGTAACATTAATAATCACCAAGCAATGTCGAACCAAGACATACCAGTAGGTAATAAAAATGTTGTATTTAATGAGGTTCAAGAATAATTCGAACTAAAATGCACGAAATCACCGAACAAATTCACCGAAGAAATGTTGTCTTCTATCAAGTCCCCGCTGCATGATCAGAATGCATGTCATGTAAACCTACAACGTCTGAAAGTTGTTGCATTAAAATTTAAAACTGAGGAATATTTAGCTATTTTTGGCTGATGTTTTGATAACTGTCAGACGGGCGGATGCCTAAGAACACGCATATTGTCGAATCTGTTTTGCGGAGCCTGGAAAATGTTAGCCCTGTGTTGGAATCATGCAGGGGGTGATTCATGGGCGTTAGCAGATGTTGCTAATATGTTGCACAGTGACATCATTCCATCAAACTAAAGTGAAAAATGTTTAATTTCCGTTGTATTCTTAAAACTGTTGCCATGGCAACCGCCCCCACCCAAAGTCTGCATTAAAATGCATTACGGTACAGCTACATTTCAGAGCGATATTAAGGAGAAGTACCAAATAA
Organism: Diodora aspera; assembly: GCA_031471655.1. Classification (NCBI taxonomy): domain Eukaryota; kingdom Metazoa; phylum Mollusca; class Gastropoda; order Lepetellida; family Fissurellidae; genus Diodora; species Diodora aspera. Next base: position 9,871 of record JAUELE010020098.1, read on the forward strand.
AATAACAATACTAGGAGTTCATTTACAATGAACTACTACATATCTTAAAGAATATATGGAATAAAAAGTAGTAGGTGACTCACAGACAGAGACAAATGACAATCAAAAAGGGAGATAATCCAATTTCCTTATTCATTTAAAATCATCCATTTTCCCGATTTATGAGACATAAAAACCAATAAAACCCAATGCTAAAATACAAAACTGTTACAATCACATAAGTACCCAGCTATAGCTTATTACAAAAAGTGAAAAACATTTTTGTGCAAATTTCTGCCTTTCTCATAATGTTTGTATTATTATATTTGCATGTTAGAAAAAGAGGATAACCCAATTCAAACATTTTCTCGTATTTTCATAACTTTGAGCCACAAACAATACTCAAAGCCAGCATTAATACTCAGTACTGTATTGCTTGCATGACAACACACTTAAACGTTTTGTACATGTCGTGTAGCCTACATTTTTCAGCAAACAGGATGGTGAATTGATTCAGTAGAGTGAAGGCAGAAAGTCAAAGCGATGTACAATGAAAAGAAACTATTCCTTTGGTAAATTCATTGACATTGTTTTATGTATCGAGTCACAACAGCGTAAACAAAACGCAAGTGTGCCGGCTAGAATCTAAAAGAGTGGCCCTTCATTACGACAACAATTCATCCTTTTGCAATTCGTTGCAGAAGGAAAACTATGAAAACTGAGTTCGGTATTCCATTGCACTGGGCAATATTCATCTAGCTTCACTGACGATGGTTCGGCCAGCCATTATAAACGGTAAGGTTGTTGATGCATATGGTTGCCCAGTTGGGCCTCGTTTTCGCGCTGATGACCCGGGGTCATTGAATATAATAATGGTCTGCAGGGGGTGACAGTAATAGATGGCATGAATATACATATCAACGTATACCAATTATAAACATCGGCAATGACCAATGACTTAACCAACATTAGAATCAAAACATGATCTGAAAACACACATTTTTCAGTAGTAGCATCAGTGACCTTTTTCATGACTGTGTTGTAGGCGCCCTGAGCGGACACTAGGTGTCCGGATTTTGCGCATTATAAGAGGACATTTATTATTATTATTATTATTATTATTAATTATTACACCACCAAGCGCTCGGACAGATGATATCCAAGGAAAACATCAGCCTAGGTGGTTATGTGTTCGAATCCCGCCCAGGTGAATACAGCTAATGGTCAGCTTACATCTGCATGGCTATCATAGTGTTTTCAATCGTTGTTAAGGTTGATTCATTTCACGACAAACGAGGCATTTTGGCATTCATTTTCTCACATTCTCTCAGCGCAGAGAAGTTTCTCATGTTCTTAAATTCTTAAAGATATGTTCTCATAAATGTTTAACTTCGAGTCTCTGTTCTCTATGTGATGGTATGTCTTCAAATGCGTGTATATTAGTCTCATTCAGCGCTGTCAGCTGCCGGCTCTCATGTTTTCAAACTGCTGTGTTGATGAAATTTAATCCTTTTCAGAGAATTGCTATAGCAACTGGACCGATATAAGATCTATAGAACATCAAATGAAACTAGAATAGTTCTAACGCAGGATTATATTTGAAAATAATCTCACTTTTACGACAACACCAGCTTTGTCGATTCTGCTTTTGGTAGTGCAATCGTTATTTTCGCATTTGTAAAAACGCGCGTGTATAAGAAGTAGATATTTCAGTAGGTTGCAAGCTTTAATACTAGACTTACGAATGTATGATATATTCTAAATGTAAACTCATTTTCAATGGTATTGCCTACAGAAACTCAGATGATCAGATCACCAGCAAACGTACATAAACTCAGATAATGCTGTTGTAATGTAGTCACATTCTATATGCAAAACTGATACTCTGTGAGACTCTTGTTTTCTGCGGTTTGAATCTTTCACTGTACATTCCACATCAGCTAATAGAATGACTGTGGTCTCTTATAAGATATGTTGTATTGATATGTGCATGGCAAGATTTATTAAAATGAGTTTTGTGTATGATCTGTCAAGCTCAGTTCTCAGAGACATCAGTAGTTCTGTTAAGTGGAAAATATTAGAGAGCATGCCCCTTAGAGTCCATTTAAAGATACCAATGGGTGTCGTCCCCGAGGAGCAACGTCATACATTCATACGTTCACTTGGTCCAGGGTTTTGGTCCCAACGATGCAGTTATTTGAACATGATAGCAAACCTCCAAATTCCTGGTCTCGAAGAAAATATGCACGGAAGAGTAGCCGACTAAGAACAGAATTCGAACTCAGAGCCTTTAAGGACTGCTTTGTGGACGCACTATCCTCGATGCTATCAGACGGCGCACAATAGTCACCAAATTGGTCAGCCAGGAAATCAAATTGAATGACAAGAAGTGAAACATTACTTCCTAAATCAAGGTAGGGAACTTTATTGGTATTGTCAAGTGGTCAAGTTCAAAAGCTTCATCATTTGTAAAGTTTTGTTGGATTTCAAAATTAATTTGCAGAACGTAAGCATTATTATAGAAGAAATAGAAGGAGTGATATAATATTGAAGTAATTATATAAAAGCTGAATACTGAATACACTGACGCAGGTTAATAGATGAACGGGCAAGCACGTCTCGAACATATGGTGACTTGGTAAAGAAAATCACAACAGTCATCAAATCAACAGAAAGACTATTATATTTCTCTGCATATCAAGTACTTGTCGTGAGGTGGTAGCTCCCACGAGTCAAGGTGGTAATGAACGAGCCGTCAATAATCCATTGGCACCGTGTCCAGCAGAATGCATTAGCTCACAGTTTTGCTGCTTCCAGCGAGGACTAATGGTAAACTTCGAGCAGCCATGCTGGCCACTGACTTAACAGTGTTTTAATGATTCCCTTGGGATTGAAGTTGGATCGAGAAATCCGAATTGCAGAAGTGCGTGCGCATAGCAAGCGACTGTTTAACATCATCGTTTACACTTAGGAGAAATGTCATCAGAACACATTCAGCACAACCCGTTTTTCTACTTAACTCAAATTTTCTTATAAAATTGAGGCGTAAAAACAGTCATATATTTGCATATAAACACACAATTGTCAGACACTATTTTATGAAGATCATTTATATTCATATTTCTGTCCTCAAAATCAATTGTCTTTCATATTCATAAATAACAGTTCTCCTTAGAAACTGAGACTGCAATATTAACCTTCATAAGTGAGAAGAAATATTTGCATTAAGCTTAAGGTGCCGTTGTATGATCACCTTATTTGTAATGTACAATAGGAAAAGACAGATGTTATTGGTTTTGCTTGTAACATACTTAAACATGTTCTTGAACATAGCTGATACTGACAAACGACTGGTATATTATGTCTTTGATGTCCACGCAAAGTTACTCAGTTTTGGAAAGCAGTAACAATAAACGAGACATCACCTTAGGCTTTGGTTTTAGAGAGAGTCGACTTTATTCGTAACCGTTCCTTCCGAATTCTGATTGAAATGATAAGCTTAAATCAAGAATGATGGCAGCCACATTCTCTACCCACTGTACAAGTTTTACCTTCTGGGCGCCGCCTGTTTTTTTACCTAATTGTAGAACTAATAGGGCCCGTAATTCTTTTATCCCAGTGAGCTTACGCCATTTTAACTTGGGTTAAATTGTTACTTTGATATTTTATGATCATAGTGCTGTTATCTTTCTTAATCATGCTGTTATCTTTCTTAATCAAATGCTTTAATCTTAACTCATAAATATTTCGAAATATCAATGATTTTATATATGGTATTCTTACTCGAATGTAAGGTCTTTTAATATATGTATAACTTTATACCTGTGCGATGTTTCATGTATGTTTGTGAGTGCGCTCCTCATGTACATGTATGTCACAAATTTCCCATTTGGGACAATAAAGTGTTATTATTATTATTATTGTTAACTTATTTAATGATTACGTTAATTCTGTGTTTTGCATCGTAAGTGTTTGTGCAGAACATGTTGTTCTTTACGTATGTTTCTGTTTCTGAAATGACGCTAGAAAACACGCCTTTTATGCACTAGGCGCACGTTTATCACTTAATTGCGAGCCAAATGAGGGCGGGTTTGTTGAGTTATCGTCGGTCGAGAGAGACGTATTTAAATTGTCTAGCATAAAAGTGTGAAATATACCAGTTCATTCGTTTATCTGGAGAGTTTGCATTCATTTGGGCAGAGTATGTTTGCACATATTCTTAAAATGTGTTTCTGTTAATTTTCAGAACACGCACGCACACATTGTGTTGCCTGTCAGTCACAGCCGCAAGCATACGCATCCACATCATTCCATGGTGTCTGCACATTGTGCCATCTTGCCTATATAAAGACAAGTTCAAAGAAATATCTCTTAGTTCATGTTTTAACCATTCTTTTATCCATTGTTCTGGTAAGTAAGTAACCAGAATAGGTACTTCTGAGAACAAGGCGTGGATACCGACCCACGAGGATACACCGAACATACATACGAAGATGTGAACGAGGAATGTGGGTTTCCAATAAAACCTGTTTTATGCCATATTGGAGCTGATCTTTTCACTTGACAGGTTTTCAGGTTACATCTCTTCTGGTCTCCGTTCACAACGCGATATAGAAGAAATGGACGTTAAACGCATATCTCACTCGCTCTTCTGTTTAAATTTCGTGAAAATAGTCTCTGTGTCCTTAGCTTAACTTCGTAATCGATTAAACTCGAGCTCTTCTTTCTGTCTCTTGTAGTCCAAGAAAACCAACTCCACACTGTCATCACTTTGCAGTCTGACTACATAGAACGCTTGATATGTCAACGTTGCAGTCTGTCAAACCACGTCTTTATCTGTCACAAGGGACGTCTCTTTTTGCCTTCACTTTGCAGTCTGACAAGAAATTTCTTGTCGACTTTTAAACGTATTTCAGCACACACGTCTTTTTGTCTTAACGGGTTAGTCTGCAAGATGAAACAAAGCTGAAAATTTTTTTTAAAGTAAACGGAGAACTGACACTCACTATTATAGATCTTGAAAGAGTGTACGAATAAAATGGACAACGAGAATAGAATTTCCATTTGCTGATTCAGCTGCACAATCCTACCTCACTCTACATTCTACAGGATTTGCGTAAAGGGGGGCTCAACATAGTTGATGAAAGATATTATTTTCTATGGGTGTCTGTTGGTATACTTCCCTTAAAAAATTTGAAACATTAACATGCAAAATCGTGCATTCTCAGCATATTTCACGAGTATTCGTAATAGTTTGGGAGTTGGTTTGCTGGTACCATAGCAAAACATAGTTCAAAGGGCTAGCTAAAGGGGATGGGGCCTCAACATATAGCTTGGGTTGTAAACTCCCAGGGGAGTTGAGAAAAGCTAAATGCTGTTGATTGTACGTTGTTCCAGGGATGAGGGCCCGTTTTATGAAACATCGTAAACATAGAACATCGTAAGAGCTTCGACAAGGTTTAGGATGTCGTAAATGTTGGCCTTGTTTAACATGTGTATAAACTTAGGCGAGCTTAGCAAAACGGTAAAAAAAAGTTAAGACATGGATTAAGATGTTGTTTAGGACGTCGTAACGATAAGATACACGTACTTTCATAAAACGGAGACCAGGGTAATAGTGTGGAATATTAGTGTAATTTTAACATGCCATTTCCTCATGCATTTTTAGAATTAGAGCGGAGAAATTGTTGACAAATCGAAAAGTATCTATTATCTGTGTGAAGAAATATCTTGCAGTCAGACCCAGTAATGCATCAATTTGTAACATAATCGAAAAGATGTACCCCATTGTACCAAGATAGTGATACTTTCGTTTGCTCAAGGCAAGTTTAGACAATTACACAAATACTTCATTGGCCAAAACCACCTTCACTGATCAATAAGACAATGGATTCAATTATCTGAGTGGAGTTACTTCCCTTTACTTGTAGCTACATGAATGTACACTACGAGATATTACAAATATCGTAAATCCTTAATAAACACCTGCCTTGAATAAACACCTGTCGTTATTAAACGCCGAGGTAAACAGCGAAACTGATCATGACTAAACGTGATACAGTTAAGTGTAGACCGCTAAAACGTGTTTCACACAAATAAACGTCCGCCTCAGATACACGTATGCCTTGATTAAACACTTTCCGAAAAACAGCAAAGAAAGCTCTCGGCGTTTATTTAAGGTTGTACGGTATGTATTTATTAATAAGTGGGTGTAGGCCTACTTTTAAAATGCATGTATCCATACACGAGGGTATGCTCAAAGCGCAGGTTCTTAAAATCGTATAACCAAGCCGCACACAAGTTATCAGATAACCCCCATGCGCATGAATAGCAAGGGCACTTTTCAATTTCAAAAGGATGTTACGCGACATGTGTGAAAGGAAAAAAAGCGGCTACCTCAGCTTTGTGTATGGTAAATAATAAGCTAGTGCTTGGCGCACAACACTCACAAGCTATATGGACTACCGCCGTGCGCAGCAGTCATTATTTCAACCATATACCACAAGGTCCAATTATTTTTATTGTTCGCGGAGGTCGTTTTTTTCTTCTAAAAACCCATCCATAGCAGTTATCTGATAACCAACCACAGCCGTGCAAGTTCCGCGCTCGTGCTTTGCGAGGAAGCTGGTGGGACTTTGTAAATAGCTATCCCCTCCGCTCTTGTCGGCGATATAGCCTCCCTTCGGGAGGCAAAAGCCGACGTTAAAT
>JAUELE010020209.1:0-16542 GCA_031471655.1 Diodora aspera
AAAAGACATGGTTGTGCGTTAAATGCTCACTCCCCGGAAGCCCCACCGGGTCAAAACTGGAGAAGTGAGGGACATGATTGATTGTTTATAAATATTCGAGTGATCGAGGATGAAAGTGAGTGCTTCTGTCAGAGTGGTTGCTTCAATGAGTGGATAAATGAGTGGGTGAGTGATTCAGTGAGTCCTTGAGTTGCATAAAATCCATTCTTCAAAATCTAAATTTAAACTTCCACAATATGGCCACACCAGCTCTCCTTGTCAACATGAAGCCATTAAGAATTAAATCGCTCTCACCAAAGTGAGTTGTACAGAATATAGCATGTACTCCAGTGATAAACTGTGACACAGGAAATTAACTGCCTTTATTAAGGTAGGTTTTCTTTTAGTTTATTGATCAAATCTTGGCAAAATACTTCCTTTTAAGGCTCCGGGAAAGACGGTCTTTCGGCTATTATTATCAAGAACGGAAGCGCAATTCTAGATTTACTACATGTACAAGAAATAGGTGATAAATTACAACCTTAAAAGATTTTCAGGATATAGTTTGATGGTGGCACCCTTGGGGCTTCTGGGGAGTGGTGTCACTTCAGTTTGGATCCCAGTAGCCCAATGCTTGTCGTACAAAGTGATTACAATGGAAACTTTATTCCTTCACTTATATTTCTATCAACTTTTTTAAGCTGTTGTGCTGTGGATGAAAGATTGGTTGTGCAATGTTAAACATCCGTGGAATTCAAATGTTGGATGCAAGTGTAGGGTCAATACTCATTTTCAGCTGGTTCACCTAGGACAAGGTGAGATCTCACCCAACTGAGCTGCCCCACGGACTGAACATGGATCTGATCATCATTGGATCGCACCTGAACATGGATCTGATTATCATTGGATTGCACCTGAACATGGATCTGATCACAGTTGGATCAAGACTTAACATTGATCTGATTATCATTGGATCACAACTGAACATGGATCTGATTATCATTGGATCACAACTGAACATGGATCTGATCATCATTGGATCATGACTGAACATGGATCTGATCATCATTGGATCATGACTGAACATGGATCTGATCATTGTTGGATCATTACTGAACATGGATCTGATCATCGTTGGGTCATGACTGAACATGGATCTGATCATTGTTGGATCATTACTGAACATGGATCTGATCATCGTTGGATCACGAGTCCAAGCCTTGGAGTTCACGAATCCAAGCTCATGGTCCCTCCACATCCAGATCCTGATGACAGGTGCTCAGAGACATGCTGTCACTATCGTCTTCTACTGCATCAATACAGACATCCCAGGACAATAGTCCAGCACCTGACTCAAGTCTACAATGTATTAACTGTCTCAGTCGTTATGGCATTTATTTAATTCCTGGAAATGTGTCTACAATAACTTCACAATCCATCACACCTCGAACGCAGACAGACACAGAGACCACAATTGGCTCTTCATGATTCTGACACTGTTGGTTATGCCGGTGTAAATGTCGTCCTCTCTTTCTTTTTAATAAACATAGTATTGTTGGCATTTCAGCTTTAATGGCAATTATTTGTATTCTTGAACTTAAATTTATGTTACAATGTTTTGACATCTTTGAACAAAGTGTGTTGTAAATTCATTTTTAAAATTTGGTTGTGTGCCATCAATTAAAAATCATGTTTTCACATTTAAAATTTTTACAGCAATGACACCGTGATTTCATTGATGTCACTAATGCACGTCGGATTAAATCTCTTGGAAGAACAAGTGCATGAACTGGGTAGGATTTGAATTGAGATGTTTTACATTGTAAGGGCAATATTTCAGCCATAAACCAGTTTGATGTGCAGGGTACACAGGAAAAGTTCATACAAGAGATTGATACAATAAATGTGAAAGGAAGATATCTCAATTTTAGTTGCCTTAAATGCTAAAGTGAATACTCAACTTCTCGATTTCGAGCAGAGGCTGAAAGGACCCGAGTTCAGTCTTCAGGACTCAAGTACTTGCATGGGAGATAACTCCAACAATACACTGAGAGGACTTAACATGGTTGAATACATAGCAGAGTTGAACTCTAATGTAAAATTTTAGTGGTTTTCAGTGGATTCAAGGGGGATGACTCTTGTGGGATTTATCAAAGTGCTTTTCGTGACCAGGTATTTTTAACATTATTTCTGAGCTTGAGAATTCGCATGTTTGTTGTAAATGAAAGTTTATGCCTTCAATTGTCAAAATAAGCATCAAAGTCTTTTCATTCTGTGAAATTCGAGTCCTACAATCCTAGCCAAATCCACCCCACGAGTGCTCGGTTTAACCCTAAATGCCCCGTACGACAAGCAATGAGATGTCTTTCTTTATGACATCACCCTGGAAACAATGAGGACGAAAGACGAAAGAAGAATTTACACCCAGCAGTATTTTTCTCATTGACACAGTCTTCAAGTCTTCCCGAAACTGTTAAACCCAAGGCCAGACTCTATGAGCAAGGAATGATTAAATTCACAGCAATCAGTAATCGCCAGGAAATTGGCCCAAATGAAATTTTCCTTTTCCAAGGCCGTTTTCCATGAAGGTTTGAAGACAAGTCCTTATTCCACATGCAATGAAACAGAAGATTTAATCCCGAGTATAGACCGACCTAGTTACACTGGAGGCTCCAACGAGACAGGTATCCCAGACAATTGGATTACAATCACAACCAGATGAATTGAACTTTGCATGCAACTGGATCTAAGCGCGAAATGTCTCATCTCATAAACAAGATAGCTGTCCTGCATACACTGTGAACCATTTGTCAAGTTCTTGAAATTATGATAAAATATCATACTTGAATATTTTCTTATCATTGGTTTAGAATGTCGACAATGGTAGACGAGGAATTTTGCATTATGATGGATTTTGTTAACTGGTTGAAAGAAGGGTACCTGGTAGTATTTACTGTGGTTGTACACCTAGTAATTTACATGTATGTAATCTCATCCATTTTGGGTCCACCCAGGCCTGAATCAGATCCTGCCACAATCCTGAATATCGTCATCAACATTGTCATTTTCACCATTGCCTTCATCATTATTGTCATTGCCTTCGTCATTGTTGTCATTGCCTTCATCATTGTTGTCATTGCCTTCATCATTGTTGTCATTGTCACCATCATTATTGCAATGATTGTCATCAATGTAGTCATTTTCGCTATTGTTATCATCTTTATCATTGTCATCATCATCCCCAGTCATTTTCACCATTGTATTTGTCATCATCATTGTTGTCGTTTTCACCATTGTCAGTCATCATTTTCACCATTACTGTAATCATCATCATCATCATCATTTTCATCAATGCTGTCATCATTATCATTATCATCTTCGTCATGATTACTTTAAGTCATTACCATTGTCATGGTCATCATCATTGTCAACACCATTATCATCATTGTCAACACCATCATCATCATCATCATCATCAAGTTACAAGAAGATAAGGTTCACAGCAATCAACATCAACGTCATCATGATCATCAAGTTTCAGAAACAGTGAACATACCAGCAATACAAAATGAGCTTTTCTCCATAAATTTTGAGAAAGGATCTTGATACAAGTGTCTCTCTCCATATCAATGGAACACAGCTGAGAAAACCTTTTCTCTTCTTTGGTCCAGACCATCTCCTGGTCCTCAAAAACAATTTCAGAGAGCTTCCAATGTCTGTCCCTATAGGTCAAGTGGATAATTGGCCAACATCTAACTTCAGACAAATGTGCCTTCTTCATTGAAAACTTTCCATCTATCATGGGTCTGGATTTGCTTGTATAGTTCCAATAGGGGACCAGGGACTTGTTAGACTATTGGAAAATTGACCCCGCTTAGCCCAATTCTCCTGTTGCATACAAGTCATAAATTTCTAAGCTATCGGGGAATTGGTATCGACAGGACATTCTCGTTCATCATGTCCCCAGCGCCATCCAGATTCTTGTTGGAACAACCGTGCTGGGATTCTTATGCAAGACATGTTACAACTGGGCCATCCTTGATGAAGGAATTAAAAATGTCCCGCCCTGGTCAGCTTCCAAGTCGGTGCTTTCAGGAGGGTTGTTGTGATTTGTGAGCCAGGGTTCATTATGAAGGGTCTTGTTATTCTTCCCGTGGGATCAACATGTTGCAGAATTTACATGAATTTCATCAAAAGGGATCTTGAAGACTTCGCAAATTGATTCCAGTAAATTTTACATGAAAAGAAAAGTTTTCACTTAAGAAAGGTCAGTGATGCTCCAGAAGAAATACGTCCAAATATCTTTCATCTTAAGTAGATGAAAACTTAATGTGTTTACAAAATTAAGCAACTCAATGTTATTACTAAACATTAGTTTTTTAAGCAAATTATTTCACTCTTTTTTGGGAGATATTTGACAACATATAAAATCACGGAAAATTCTTTTAATTATTATTTGGCGATATAAAAAAGGGTTACCCTTACCCATATTACGACACTCACTCTTGAGTGAGTGATTTGGGTTTTACATGGATTTCAGCAATCTTTCAGGCACATAATCATGGACTCACCAACATCACGTTGTCTGGGATCCTGTCTCTCCGAGCGGAAAGAGAGGTGCCTGGCGGGACTTGAACCACATCAACAGATTGCTGGACCGATGCACTAATCATTGTGCCATCGCGCACCTCTACTCATTCTTGACATGTTCAATATTTCCACACCAAAAATATGCTTACCATCATTCCACCAAATTATATTTGGAAATAATGAAAACCTAATCAATGTTTTATGTTGGATGGGCAATTAGTCGCGACAGAACTTGATGAACAAGGTCAATAAGAGTTGTCTTATGTGACAAAAAATAAGGTAACTAGCTAGGTCCTAATTCCTTTTAACTAACATCCTGTCGCTTCCAGAAAACCCAAAGTTTGGAGAAAGAAAAATGAACAAAAATTCCACCGGAAATTTGCATGAAATACGACTGAGTCAATTATTCAAAATTAATATATAATACAGAGAAGATGCCATTCAACCAATATTCAATAATATTTCAACCCTTGGAAAGTTGATAGATTTCCAAGATCATATTTGTCCAAATATAAAAACAAATAGAAAGCTGGCACTGCCACAAATGAAAATTTCAGGACAGCCTTCTTACCAAGCTCGGTCAAATGTAATAATACAAGAAAGAAAAAAATCGCCACTCATACTGGACAAAAAGTAAAGAATTGCGCCCCCAAAGGGTTAAGTGATCTTGAGGACAAACAGGATCAGGACCTCACTGGGGAATCCTCCTATTTTTAGGTATTCCGGTGGATGATTTAGGGACCATATTGATTTCGTGACGATCAGGGATAAAAAGGCCTTTATATAACCCAGTCCCACTGAAGAACCTTTTTTCCTTTATTAATTCTTCAAAAGACTTTTTCTGAAATACGGCAATCTTTGATCTGGTGACTTAAGGTAACCTTGCTGGTGGCCAAAAGAACTTGGACAAGCTAGTATTTGATAAACCTAGTGTGAGATCTTGGAGACCATTGCAAGTTGAAGACAAGGGTGTCCATTCAGTTGTTGGTGGGTGTAGATCCTATGGCTGTAAAGTTTCTTCAATACTTTTAAAGCCAGAGACATATTATTACTGCTGGGATTATATTGCCTTTCCTAGCTGCGTAGGCCCAAGTAGAGATAACTATGGTAGAGTAAGATGTTCAGTTTTCTATGCCTTGTCTCAGGGTCTCGACAAAAGTCTACCTTTGGTATGAAGATCTGATATAGTCCAAATAGAGGTCATGACCCCTTCTACCAGGATGTATGTGTGTGTGTATCTACACACTTTTGCATCTACATGTTTACACACATTCCCCTGCATCTTTGTGTGTGTGCATGTTTGCGATTATGTGTATAATATTACTTTTAACATACTTTTAAACAAGATGACTTTAAAGGAAGCACCAAATTCAGGTTGCACAAAGTTAACCACTTAAACCTATTTGGAATTATTTCATTTGCGACCCAAACTAGTCACACACATTAAAGTATAGTAGTTACAAACTATAAGCCATGAGTGACTTCCCTTGGTTTCAATTAAACATAATGTTTTCCTAACGCAAAACTACAACCGTGTGCAGTTTTTTATCAATTAATTTGCCTTGTTATTCAGAAGAGTTACACATTTGAAACTACAAACTAAGAGTGACCTCCCTTAGTTTTCATTTAACATAACAATGTTTTCTTAAAGCAAAACTATTGACTGAACGTAAAATCTAGACGAACAACTAGCTTATTTTCTGTACATTCTCACCACAACATCACGTTTAAGAGAGCATGAATATTCTAGCAAGTGTCTCTGGTGTTGACATTAAACAAGCCAACTATTAGAAAGCATTTGCTCAAATGTATCAAATTGATTCATTGTTGTTTCCAAATATTAGCTTTATCAAAATCTTAATATTAATTCATCTTTCAACACACATTCTTTGTCGATGAACATCGTAATCAATGGCCAAATATTTGCTCTTCATTATGAAGGTAATTACTAAGCATGATCGCTTGGATTTTAAACGGGATGCCTTGTCAAATTTTGCCGGAACATGTCCGAAAATAATTAAATCTTTCCATAAAGTCAATTTTGCATCAATACCCAATATTTGCTTACACATCATTAAAAATATACTGAAACTGCATTTTTAAAAACTTTTTGTATGAAACTAAATATGTTGTTTCTGCTCATATCAGATACAAAACTAATTCATGTCTGTCTGACTTTGCACGTCTGTCATTATTTGAATTTGTTTAATGAAATTTGGAAAATTTCATTTGCAAGTTCAGCTTGATAAAAGATTCAAACAGAAGAAGAAAAAAAGTCTTTTAATTTAATTTTTACTGTGATTTAAAAACTTGAAATATGTTTCATCATGTGATTGATTTCTGAGCATGTAAAAAACTTTTACATTGAAAAAAAAAAATGATGAGTAATTAATTTACATTTTCAGGAATGATTCACAGAAAATAATTATTTGAATGACTGATAACATCGAAACACAACATGTTGAAAATGGATTCATCTTCCGCGTCAGAGTGACTACAGAAGGCGATAACATGTCAAAAGCCGAAGCCAATGAGCATGTCTCTTTTCAAATGAAATAATAACAATAATTTAATTGATCTTACTGATGTCGAAAAAACTCTTGAAAGTAAAATTATAATTGAAGTTCGTCATGCGTCAGGTGCCAAACCATGCATCAGTTTTTTAAACAATATGCATGCCCCGTGCGCTGGTGCCTTAACTACGTGTTGTTACGTCCCTATTGTCCATCAGATACTGCAGCTCAATAACGTCAATGAGTAACTGCGTATTCATATCATTTGGCAAAACTTTTAATTTCCTTTGATTTCAGAGCAATGTGATAATCGAAATTAAATTCTTTCTGTGCGGCTGCCTGATGAGGCATGTTGTACAAAGATGCGAGTATGGTTAACGAGTCGGGAGCATCAACGATGACCAGGGCCGAGTCTTTTATCCATCCAACTTCCTTGTCCTACTCGTCATCTGTCCCCTAACCCCCACGGGGACCCCCTTGTTTAAATTTAGTCCGGAGCATTATCTTCATCCCCAAGAATAAAACCCCTTATGGCTGAACAGTTTCCTACAATAGAAATGAATTAGAAAGAAATCATTTCACAATAATGGGATTCACGAATCAATGGGTTACCTCAATTTATTTGACGAGAAAAAGCGATTTTAAAAATGAAAATAGGGTTTTCTATGGAGTCTTCTTTGCCTCCATTAACATTAATCCAAGACGTCTCTTACGACGACGATCCCGCTGAATCGCGGTGATTTCCAACTCGCTTTGTTCTGGACAGCTGCTTTTGGTGGACGCTCCTGATGAGAAATGAATGAGCGAGTGATCATTGTTGGTTTGGATTGGTTGACTGGATTTATACTGGGACTCTGCAATCTTTTAGTCATATGCCCACTTTCCAGTTGAGTGCAGGAGGAAAGCCTGCATCACCAGTGGGGAGCTGGATGATTTTGATGTTGTGAAACCTATGAGCTACAGCTGGTTCTGACGAGCCAATGGTGATACGACAATGTGGCATCGCATCATATGATCACTGCATAAAGAAATACTGACTACTGCAGAGAATGATGCCAAGAGCCCTGTGGTTTGAAGGCAGACTCTCAGTCCACTAGGCTACCTTGTTGACCAGATGGTTTGGACCTTTAATATCCAGATATTAATACAATCAAATTGTCACTGAAAACTCAACTGATCCAAAGCCAAATGTAACCAACATTCAAGCGACAATCAGTTAAAAACGATAATCCTTGATTCAGCATTGTTTTCAGAAAAAATCCAGCTTTCTTCAGGGCACCAACTCTGGTATGCACAAGAGCAAGCTGATCACAGTGGGGTTCAAACCTAGTACCAATGTCTGACGTTATCAGGAAGCCAGCCTGTTCTTAAACCAATAATAATAATAATCTATCTGTATGGTGGCAAGTTCCAGTGAGGCTACTTATAATGGTGTCTGTACGTTTCTTTCGCTTCTTTTTTGCCTCGGTGCATGATGTGGTGTCAGGCAATATTTCAACCATAACACACAAACACCAATAACAGAAGACCAAAACACAAATACAAGCTACACGACCTTGACAGAAAGCTGAAATGTTCTAACGTGTGTGTAAACTACAAATCACATGAAGCTGTCTCGCACAGTTTCTAGTTCTGCGCATAATGATCATGATAATTAAATTATGCTTGTCAAGAGAGTGACAGGGTCAATATGGTGATGGGTCTTCCTGCCAGTACAACTGAAAATACGCATTTAGTTGGTTGGGAACATGGAAAAAGCCGTCATAAATGACAAATACTGCGCCATTAGCCAAGTGAAAACAAAACTAAAAACAAATGTTAGATGCCGAAAACAAAAACTCTGAGTGCCAAGTCCAAATCGGCATTAAGCGTCCTGTGACACATCCGCCACATATCAAGTTGTCAGTGTGTGGAGAAGACATAATGTCCATTGTCTTTCAGAGATCAATAAACTCCTCGCAGGGTCATGTCTGGTTACATGTCATGTGATACATGCTAATCGCA
This sequence comes from Diodora aspera, assembly GCA_031471655.1. NCBI lineage: Eukaryota > Metazoa > Mollusca > Gastropoda > Lepetellida > Fissurellidae > Diodora > Diodora aspera. The sequence goes on from JAUELE010020209.1 coordinate 9,087, forward strand.
GTATTGGACCACTGGGAAACACATCCTCGTGAGTACTCCAACACTACTCACGGAAGAACTAGTTGATGTTTTACGCTGTTGGAGCAATTTGTCATTTACATCTGTGTCAGGGTTGTAACTTTGCACTTGCCCGCTTTTCCAAGACAAGTTGCGAGTGAAATGGATTTTTACATTGCAGGGAGCAATATTTCAGCCATAGTGCAATGTGAGTGCAAGAGGCACATCAAGAAAAGGGACAACACAGGATTGATAGTAAGAGAGAGAAAGCAAAAGATCCCCATTTCAGTCGCCCTGTACGACAAGCATTGGGTTACTGAGGCCCTATTCTATCTAAGTGACACCACATCTCTCCCCGGAAGCCTCACAGGGTTCCAAGACAAGTAAAAATCATTATAGCCAGGTATCATCTTTGCTGTCCAGGCGGGCAAGACAGTTTGCCAGAAAAAGCCCATCTTCAAGTTATTGTCCGCAAGGTATGGTATAAAAATACATTATTGTGGGCTGGATGTGATGGCAAGTGAATTGTCTTCAGGGCAACCAATTTTCATGTCCAACTTGCCCTGACAGCAAGTGGTCAAAAGAATCAAGTCTTACCGCTGAATGTGTAAGTTGCAAAATGAAACCAGATGTTTCAGACAATTTTTCAACCGTGATACAATAAAAGTTGAGATGATTTCTTACTCTGCAATGGCAATTTTTCAGCCATATGATGTTATGGAACATGTACAACAAAAGAGGACGGCAGAAAAAGACAAAGAAGCAACAGATCCAATTTTACCATTTGCATGAACATACTGAAATCCTATTCTTTACAAGCACGTGTCACTCCCCTGACCCCCTAACCCCTGATCTGAAAGACAGCTGTGTAATCTTTAGTCTTTGAGAAATAAATGAAAGCAAAATATCCCCATTTTAGTACTGCAAGCACTGGGTTACTGGGGCCCTATTCTTTCTAACATGCACCAAGACAAAAGAGAAGTGACAGAAACATACAGGCCCCATTTTACAATTTGAAAAAAAAGTACCGAGTCACTATTCCTCCAAATCAGATCACTCCTGATCTTCCTACCTTGAAACTGAAAGGTAGAATTTTTTCACACCTGTGTAATCTTAATTTTCTTTTTTATAATCAACACCTGTCCCAGACTGAGGATCGTTAATTCTGGGTGCCACCTATCTGAGGGGGAGTTCTCCAGACTTCTAGGATTTATCACAAACAGCAAAAGGGAGCAGATAGTTCAATAGGAGGCCACGTGTTTGAAACATTTACAGGACAACATTTGGGGGAAAACAAATACAAGAAGCTGAGCCACGAAACTGATACAAAGAAATACATCCTTCCTGGAAAAGAAAACAATCCCAGGGTGTTGGTTTTCAATGGACATATGAACAAATTTAACATACCACCTGTGAAACATTAATAGAATGTAAAAGTAACAGGTTGTATAGATCATCGTACAATGACTTTCAAGATAGTTTCCTTTTGTATTTTTATTGTCTTGATTCGATTTATGTAAAAATGTTCAAATTTAACCTGAAATTTATCAGGTAAGATAAAACAGATGCGAGAGTGATTGATTTGCGGTTTTACGTGGTTTTCGGCAATCTTTCAGCCACATCAGCACGGTTTCACCAACATCACGTCGGTGTCAGGGCTCTCCGGGCTGAAACAGACGCCTGGGCGGCACTCGAACCACAACTGCCAAGGTTTCAGATTGCTGGGCTAAAGCATTAATTGACTGGCCTGATGAAGGTTGGAGAATACACACCAAAATGTTGCCCAAAGAAATTTAAAAGAAGTCATCATCTGTAATGTTGTGGTTCTTCAAAGTTGACAGGCTACCTGGGCACAAGCTCCCTATTTCAAGGGATCAACTGATTGTGTTCAAAATGACTTTCAGCAATCTTTCTGCCATATCACCAGATCTCGGGTTTGAAACTCAAATGACCCAGTTGAGATTTAAACCCAAGCCTTTACTGAAACCGGGGCAGTATCCACTGCACTATTTGTGTTCCACTGCAGAACAACAAGTTATTTTGGATTTTATATGGTTTCAGCAATCCTTAAGCCACATCACCATTGTGTCACCTACATAACGTTTGTGTCAGGAATCAATTTCAGGGCTGAAAGAGGGTACCCGGAGGGATTTGAACCCACACATGCCAAGGCGTGGAGGTTACCGAATCCACACATTAAGCCCTGCACCCCTCTAATTGATAGATGTGAGTGAGTAATTTTGTTCCTGTGAAACAAGAAAGCAGAATCAAGACATCCATAATCCTCTAGGGAACAAACCAATGGAGTCGAAATAACGTCTATCTCTACTGCTGTGTATCACAGGAATTTATGATGATTATCTCGGACATCTACTCTCTAGATCCAAGCAGTGCAACAACAGGTTTACTCTTACAACAAATGTTATACTTACATGCTTATCCTACGGACAGGCAAGGATATAATCAATATTGTAAATTGAATGCATTTCGCAACAAAATGGTAATGCAAAATAAACACTATAAACAAGTTCCTAATAAACGGACCAAATCTTAATTACATGTCATGCCCGACAAAAGTAATCCTAAAGTAATCATAAATCAAGTCAGAAATTAAAGAAATATATCAAAACTGTCTGATCCATGTTGCCAAGACAGCTAGAATCTGCCACAGAAACCATTCACTTTGACAATGATAGATTGAGGTCAAGGCCTTTAAGGGAGATTACTCTTGATAAACAAAACTTTAATTGGCCGCATCATTTTTGACATTTAGCTATCTCTGTCTGGAATTATATGACTTTGAGGATTAATCAGAGCTCAATTATGCTCAATTAAGTTTTACTTGGTTTCAATAATTATAAAACTGGATCGAGTTCAGTTCAAAGACGGCAGTTGGAACTTTGCTAAATGATCAAATTAAGCTTAAACGAAACTGAGCTGTATATAAAACAAATCACCAATCTACGATGAGATTATATGGAAAAGAGTATATTATACGGATATGAGTATATGATACGTCTACAGCTATTGCATAAATGAGTACGATAGAGTATTGCAAGAACATAAACAGATCAAAACATGACAACAGTATCCGTGTTGATGATTGGAGTATATAAAAGATTATAACTTTTCAAGTCCAGTGTAATGAGAGAGATAAGTGGGAAATTGATAAAATAAGGAACTGAGTCCGACATACTTGTTTTCTAAGGAGCACCAGCCGCAGTATGGATCCTTGGCTCCGAGACATTCTCTGCAAGTAGTGTAGTGGCTGCAGTCTTGTACTTTCAGCTTCGTCAACTGGAACAAAGAAATTAATGGTAAGAGTTGCTGTCATCATCATTATCGTTGCAGTCATCATCATCATCATCAGTTGTGTAAGCAATGATGGTGTGTGCATCATACATCAAAATATTTATATAGTGCCAAAATCCAGCATTAGATGCTGCTCAGCAATGAAGGTTTATGTCACATAAGATTTCTTAGGTCTATCATCATCATCAAAGTAAATTTTCTTTAGCAATGATTGTGAGTTGATGCAGTCAGAAACATCATCATCATCAGCTGTGTGTGAGCAATGATAGTGTGTGTGTCATCAATTAAGGATTTCTTAGGTCTATCATCATCATCATCGTAATCATCAAAGTAAGTATTCTTACACAATAATTGTGAGTTCATGCAGTCGTCATCATCATCATCATGAGTTGTGTGTTAGCTATGATTGTGTGTGCATCAGCAATGAAGGTTTATGTCATATAAGATTTCTCAGGTCTATCATCATCATCATCATAATCATCAAAATAAGTATTCTTTAGCAATGATTGTGAGTTGATGCAGTCCTCATCATCATCATCATCATCATCAGATAATGGCCGTCACACAGTGTAATAAACTTGTCCATTATCCATATCTTTCACCTCAAGTTTGATACACAAGGGTATCACCTACACAGGGGTAATGGTCAGAATTGGATAAACACTTTCCAAATGCCCTGATCATCTGTGGAGTTTATGGTCACTTCCAGCTGAGGAATGGACAATTACCAGGTTAATGTGGCCAGCCAAAGTGACCAATCCAAATGGTCCTTGACCACAGGAAAGCAATGCTGGAGAGATTGTTTTGATGTCCAGGTGGAGGAAACATAACTCATATGTCAGGATACTCTCCTACATGGCTTCTGTCATGGGGGAGGAAACTCAGCTGACCAGTTTTCTCAACAATGCAACAGAGTTCTTGTACAAGTGAGTGAGCGATTTGGGATTTTACATGTTTTTGCAATCTTTCAGCCACATCACCACAGACTCACCAACATCACGTCAGTGTTCAGGCTCCTGTCTCTCCAGGCTGAAAGAGAGGTGTCCGGTTGAGACTCGAACCACAACCGCCAAGGCTGACAGACTGCTGGGCCGATGCACTAATCACTGTGCCACTCGTGCTCCTTTGGTGAGTTTATGAGTGAGTAGGTAAATCAGTAAGTAAATGAGTGAGAACAAAAATGTGAGTGGGCAAGTAAGTCAGTTAGCAGAGATAAAATTAGAATGTTCATTTTTCAACTCGAACGATTTCAGTTTGATGACAAAAAGCTAGATTTTGTTGTTGTTATGTACAGATGTTACATAATTTACAAGGGCTTTATTACCATTTTCACCCAGTCCCAAGGTATTTTATTGGTCTAGGATCGGCATTTACTGGTAAACGGAAACATTTTAAAGTCTGCATCAGACTGAACAATTCTTTCCTCGGATTAAATAAATCCTTAGCAAAGAGCAACAACGCCAAACCGAAGTTCCTTCAACAAGTCCACGTTTCCAACCACATAATAACACGGTGCTACCGCAAAATATATCCTCCAAGTTTGTAATAAAATTGTGACAAGTTGATCACAGTGCACAAATCAATATAAATTAATGACTGTCAAAAACCTACAAAGATTAAAGACCAAGATAAGGTAAAAACACAAAAAAAATGCCAAAAAACTATCTTCCACAGACCAAACTGCAAGAACCTGTCTCTGTAACCAATTACATTCCACTGCAAAGTCGGTCATTACTGGTCGAGGAAACAAAACAAGCATACCAAACATGTACACTTAACCTCTGCAAACCTTATCGAATTACTATTATTAAAAAATCTATAGGTATTTTCCCTTGAAATTACACAGTGCCGATACCCATCAGGTTAGTTGTAGGGAAACGGTATGAGCAGCACTTGTCAGGCTACGTTTATTAATCTAATTGAAAAGCAGTTACTTCCCTTTGCTCTCCATTTAACCATGCTTACCCTATACTTATATCAAGATTTATGAGTTGGTACAGAAGATAGTTCAGGGAGGAAGAACAGAAATTAAAGATCTTTCAACCCAACCACATGCAATTCCTCAGAATGCAATTACAGTCCGGAACATCTTTCCTTACCCAGAACTTTTCCCAGCAATAATACATGATATCGATCAACTTTCCATTGGAATATTACAATTCTGCATGCAGTAAACAAATCAAATAACAAAAACAAAATGAATATCGACGAAACTGTACATTCTGACAAGAAGTGCAACTATTGTCCATGACATTAGCCGCCAGTGCATATAACACAAGTGCAGCTTTGCTGGATCATTATCCATAACATATAAATACAATCATTTGTTTAAGAACTAAGTATTGCAGCTTGCTACAACACAAAGATAAAGTAATATTGACAGAACTAAATACCAGGGTTTATCTTCGCGAGAATGACAACACAGATGAATAAGGCTGAATAATGACAGAATTACGCTAAATATTGGAATCATTACCAATATTTGTGTTCCCCACTCATATTGACAAATGTTCTGCCTTGTACAATATAAATGATTGAATTAATTTGAAGAATGTATGTACTTAGCTTGGTGTTAAAACATTTTAGACATAACAGTTTCTCGTTGGCTTATTTACCAAGACGAAATCAATACAGTATTTTCATTAACGTAATTCTTCAAGTTTAACTATGTGGTGAGCTGGTTTCGTGCAATGCTTGAAAGTCACAAACTTGAGTAGTTGAGCAATCTCTAGCCCAGATAGTAGTAGGATGGGTAAGTTATTAAGATGCCAAGCCTTCAAAGGTTAACCCTGCCTCACACTGAGACACTGGCAATGTCAGTGGACACGTGCCTTTGCTTGTACATTGTTTCAGTCCACCCAGCTGAAATTGGGTTCCTGATCGGAAAGTCACAGTAATGTGAGAGTTAACCTGTCTGACAGGCAGTTTGGGTTGTGTACTTCCTGGAGAGTTGAAGAATGATTGGAGCAATACCATCACACCTTAAGAGCAAGTCTCTTGGTGGTGAAGGGTTGCAGCATGTAATAAGTGTCCTTATTATAATAATATTTAAGAACAATGTAAAAGAGAGAAATAAATTTCATCAATGCAATCAGAGTACAGAGAAGACCATTTCAGATCTGTTATATGATTCCTCGTACGGAAAGTAGTACCAAGGATCAGTTCAAATTTCTTTTTAAGAAAAACAAAGAATTCTGTTAAAATGGAAACCTCTACAAAATCTACACAGTGTCGCTCCCAAATTTACTGTTGGAATGAAAGGAGGAGATTGTGTTTGAACATGACACTGCTTGCTAACAGACAGTCCCTGTCGCCTTCTGACACAGGAACGTTCGTGTCAGAATTTCCTCAAGTGACCCAACACAGGTTTCTGTCCAGACTCAGCAAATTTGGACAACTCTTAACAGCTTTTTGAAATTTTGGACAAAGGAATTGACCGAGGTCGCATCTTGTTCAATATGGGATGGTTCACCACTGAAGAATGAACACAGATGTTAGAATTCAACTGTAAAAAAGAAAATGTTGCATCTACTGAACACAATAAGTTTCAAAGGCAATATTTTGATGATCTGATTCACAAAATGCACACTTTTGACTGGACCACTGGGCTTGTCAAAACCTAAAGGCTGTCAATGTAAATGTAAAACTGGAGGCAGGATATATTATTTCTGGACTATTTTGACTTTCCTAGCTGTGCAGGCTCAAGCAGAGATAACTTTTGTAGAGCAAGAGGTTTCGACCTTGACAGAAATCAAATGGTTTGCAAGAGTGAGTGATTTTCTGCTGCAATTTTTCAGCTGTATCATCGTGTGTCAGGGTTCCACTTAAGGGCTGAGACTGACCATGATGGTTAGGGAGTGATTCTGGGTTTTACGTGGTTATTGACAATCTTTCAGCTTAATCACCGTACGTGGTCTCACCAACACCATGTCAGTGTCTGGGCTCTTGTCTCTTTGGCTGAAAGAGAGGTGCCTGGGCGGGACTAGAACCCAACCGCGAAGGCTGGCAGATTGCTGGTCGATGTGCTAACCACTGCGCCCCGGACCATGATGGGATTTGAACCCAGTCAGGCTGACCACTGAACCTGCACACCTGGGGGGGGGGGGGGGGGGGGGGGGGGGGGGGGGGGGGGGGGGGGGGGGGGGGG
>JAUELE010020320.1:0-16541 GCA_031471655.1 Diodora aspera
AACCCTGTAGTGTCTATTGTTGCAAATACACAACATAACTTGAGGTTAACCCTGTAATGTCTCTTGTTGCAAATACACAACATAACTTAAGATTAACCCTGTGGTGTCTATTGTTGCAAATACACAACATAACTTGAGGTTAACCCTGTAGTGTCTACTGTTGCAAATACACAACATAACTTGATGTTAACCCTGTAGAGTCTATCGTGCAAATACACAACATAAATTGAGGTTAACCCTGTAGTGTCTATTGTTGCAAATACACAACATAACTTGAGGTTAACCCTGTAGTGCCTCTTGTTGCAAATACACAACATAACTTAAGGTTAACCCTGTGGTGTCTATTGTTGCAAATACACAACATAACTTGATGTTAACCCTGTAGAGTCTATTGTTGCAAATACACAACATAACTTGACGTTAACCCTGCAGTGTCTATTGTTGCAAATACACAACATAACTTGAAGTTAACCCTGTAGTGTCTATTGTTGCAAATACACAACATAACTTGACGTTAACCCTGCAGTGTCTATTGTTGCAAATACACAACATAAATTCAGGTTAACCCTGTAGTGTCTATTGTTGCAAATACACAACATAACTTGAGGTTAACCCTGTAATGTCTCTTGTTGCAAATACAAAACATAACTTAAGGTTAACCCTGTGGTGTCTATTGTTGCAAATACACAACATAAATTCAGGTTAACCCTGTAGAGTCTATTGTTGCAAATACACAACATAACTTGACTTTAACCCTGTAGTGTCTACTTTTGCAAGTACACAACATAAATTGAGGTTAACCCTGTAGTGTCTATTGTTGCTATGCACAAAATAACTTGAAGTTAACTCTGTAGTGTCTATTGTTGCAAATACACAACATAAATTGAGGTTAACCCTGTGGTGTCTATTGTTGCAAATACACAACATAAGTTAACCCTGTAGTGTCCATTGTGAAAGATATTAGAATGGTGTACTTTGATGAAAGTAGCTGCTACACAAAACATTGAGCAACATAAAAGCCAAATAATTGACAAACATTGTCACAAATTAGTTCAAAATCTCTCCAAACACCCTAATATACATAGTTTTTGCAGTTTCAGTAACATCTCATGAAAAAGTGTCAGAAACTCATGAAAAAGTGTCAGAAATTCATGAAAAAGTGTCAGAAACTCATGAAAAGCAGCAGCAACTCACCACTCGATGAGCAGCATTCTGTTGAGACAATCCTCCCCGCAAGCTTCACTTCCCATCTCTTGGTCCTCTTTGGATGTCGTACAGTCACACACCATTCGACGCATACTCTTGGATTTCCGCCTTAAAGACCAAAATTAAATCCATTGATCCAAATCAGAAGCAATTGCATACAATTTTAAGCAATCTTAGTTGTAGAGTTCTTATTATGCTTAAAACATGTTTAAAATTAGCCAATGAAATGATTAGATTTTCACAAGTAATATTTCCAAGTTGATATTTCAGCAAATAATTTAGTATCAAGTAAGGCACAAAACAGGAAGTTGACAACAGAGTGAGTGAGTGATTTGGGGTTTTACATGGTTTTCGAAAATTTTTCAGTCACATCACCGCGTTCTCATCAACATCACGTCGGTGTCAGGGCTCCTGTCTCTCCGGGCGGGACTTGAACCACAACAGTCAAGGCTGGCAGATTGCTGGGTCGACGCACTAACCACTGCATCATCCCGCGCCCCAGTGCCCAAAATATCTCTTGTCAGTATTTCAATGTCCAAAAGAGTGAGTGAGAGAGTAAGTGTGATTTAACGTAGCAGGGGGTAATATTTCAACCATAGTGCTACGGCTGGTACAAAGGGCACAAAATGTTTGAGTCGAACGAAAGTGACCTAGCCAGGATTCGAACCCAGACCTTGCGGTTGTGAGGCAGATGCTCTACCAATTGAGCTACCTGGGCCCTCCACTGCTCAAAAGAAAGATAAGGGTCATGAACAGCAAGCACTCTACCTGAAAAACTGAAGTTTTTTGGAATCTGAACTCAACTGGTCGGTGTATCTGCCATGCCCACTTGAGGGAGCTCAAACTAGTTTATGTCCAAAAGATTCTTCTTGCCAAGTTTCATCAAATTTGATCAATATTTGTGACTGCTAAAGGTGTGGCGTCATTTCAGTAGGTCTGCATGGGTGCATAGGTTAAGACAAAGTCAAGTTTGGGAATCCAAGAAAACACACGTTAACAGATTTCTGGTATACTGTTTCATGACTAAGTTTCAGTTTCCTACGTACATTAGAAAGCTTACAATTCACCAAGGTTGATTTTTAAATATTACCCCATCCCCAACTCCAATCCCCCTACCATGCCTTCGACTGATACTTGACCAACAGGATTGCAAAAAATTCACTTGTCAGCAACCAGTTGAGTTAAAAATATAAAAGTGTCATCTTTGTCAAGCAAGATATTAGCAAGGAAATGAACCTACCTTTCAGTAAGGTAGATGTTTTCATTCAAAGTTTCAAAGTCTGGCTGTTTGTCACTGTCCTCTTGTGATGGCTCCAACTTGATCTTCTCAACAGGTTCTTCTGTTTCAGCTGCCTTGTCTAACTGCTCAGGTTCTGTTTCAGATTTAGGTTTTGTCATCGGTAGTTCCACAGGTTCACTTTTCACTTCTATATCGGAGAATCGACTCTGTCTAGGTTCTTTCTTTGGCACTTCAGAACCCTGTGCATTCTGGTTAATGTTCAGACTTGTAACAGACTGGACGGGTTCTATAGCAAGTGGAGTTGTGTTGACAGGAATAATAACCTTTGAAGGTTTGTCTTCAGATCTGTTCCTGGGAGTTCCTGATGGACTAAAAGGTTCCTTTATTTGAGTAAGCTTCGGGAATAACTTTTCCGATTTGTTGACTGGAACAGTTGATACGGGAGTAACATCTATGTTAAAGTCTGATGGTGGTGGCACAGGTATTGGTGGTGGTACAGGTATTGGTGGTGAACCCATATGTGGAGGAACATGCGGCAACATCAAAGAAATAGTTGATATGGGAGGAACATCTATGTTACAGTCTGATGGTGGTGGTACAGGTATTGGAGGTGTACCCATGTGAGGAGGAACAAGAGGCAGCATAGGTGGTGGTATACAGGGATGTGCAACATCAGGCAATGGAATGCTATGAGTTGGAGGTGGAACTCCAAACACTGGAACAGGCGCTGGGACATCAGGACCTGAAGAAATACTATGAACTACTGGAGGCTGAAGACCAGGACCTTGTGGGAGTGGAATGGCTGATGGAACAACTTGAATAGGTGGCTGCAAGCCAAGGGGAGTAAGTTGTCCCAGGATTGGTGGTGGGACACCATGAACTTGGGCTGGCTGCCAGGAAGATGACAAGGCTGGATCCTGTTGGAAAATTGGCTCAGGTGCAGGTGGAGGAACTACAGTTTGGGATTTCATTCCAAAAGCATACGATGATGGTCCGGCATATGTGTCCAACAATTCTGCTGCTCCAGGATACTGAGGCTGTCCTTGTGTTCTGAACAGTCCTTTCAGTGATGGATACATATCTGGGTGTGGTTCACTCTGTCCTTTGACAGTGTCTTTCCGAAGAACTGATGGAGATGATGCTTGAGTGACAGAGGTAGGTTTTGGAAAGGCTGCTGGATCAAGATCTAATGCTTTGGCTGCAAAGGTAACAGGATCATTGATACCTTGAGATATTCCTTCTGCTTCACTGGTTCTCCTCCAGCGAGACTTGACTTTCTCTGGTTTCACTGGACTAGAAGAGTCACCAGGACTGGAATGAATTCCCTGAGAGGTCTGTTTCGATGAATCATCAGAATAGGACTTGTATCCATAGTCATCGCGACTGTCCCTGTGACTTTTGTCAGTTCGTTTCTCATCCGGTGATCTGGACCGACTGTCTCTGTTGTAATCATCATCATATCTTCGCCTCGATCTGCTATCTCTATGCGAGTGATCTCTGTCACGATCATAATTGCGATCCTCTCTATCTCTGGAGGTTCTGTAATCATCTCTGTAACCACGGTCATCTCTATCACGATCTCTTCTCCTTCTGTCATCGCGATCGCGATCCCGATCACGGTCTCTATCTCTTTCTCTATCTCTATCCCGGTCTCTTTCTCTATCTCGGTCACGATCTCGGTCTCTGTCTCTGTCTCGATCTCTGTCTCTGTCTCGCTCACGATCTCGGTCTCTGTAACTATCTCTGTCTCTATCCCTGTAGCTCCTGTCATCATCATACCGCCGCCTCCTCTCTCTTCTCTCCCGGTCTTCACGCTCTCTTCTCTCCTTGTCTTCACGCTCTCTTCTATCCCTTTCCCGCTCTCTCTCACGATCCTTTTCCCGCCTTTCTCTTTCTCGTCTCTCTCTTTCCTCTTTTTCTCTTTTCTCTTCAAGAAGTCTTTCCTTTTCTTCCATTTCCCTCTTCTCAATTTCTTGCTTCAGAATTCTCTCCTTTTCCTCTTTAATTCTTGTTTCTTCCTCTTCCAGCTCCTTCTGTTTTTCTTCCTGTTCTTTCAGTCCTCGTTCTTCTCGCTCCAACTGTTCCTTTTCCTCTTGTAATTTATTCATGATTGTCTCTTTTATACTCACAGCCTTCACTTCATGAATTTGTGCAGCACTTTCTCTGGGACTTGGTCCTTTAACTTCGTGCATTTGTGGAATCCTTTCTGGCAGAATCCTATCTGGAACACGAGTGCACCTTTCAATTACCGGTATATGTTCGACCTGTTCATCTTTAACATGTTCGGTTTCAGATGTAGCCTCTGTTTCTGGATCTTTTTCTTCCTCACCCTTTGTACCTTTGCCCTTTTTACCACCCTTAGCACTTTTACCTTTTTGCTTCACTGGCAATTCAGGCAGGTTTTCAACCTGTTTTTTCTGAAGTCGACCACTACGCCTCCTTTGAGATGAAGCCGGTTCTGATTCAGACTCTGTCTTGGATTCATCACTTTCGGGAGACTTCTGCTTCTCAACAATTTCAGGTTTTTCTTCAGACACCTGTTTCTGTGTCACACTCTTTTCGTTATTTTCCTCAAGTGAATCAGGACATTTTTGTAAGCGTCTGCTTCTTCTCGGCTGAACAGATGGTTCTTGCTTCATTCTAGAAGCCTTTGATTCCAATCTAGTTTCTGGGTCAGAGTCCTCCTGCACTGTCTTCACATCAGATGGCTGATCAATTTTTACATCTTCTTCATGCGTTTCTGATGGTTTATCAATTGCTGTCTGTTCATCAGGAGGATTGATCTCCTGAAGAGAGTCTTTATCAGAATTTTCTTTAATTTCTTCAACACTTTGCAAAACTGCTTTGTATGTATTGTCCCTTTCTGTATGGTCTAAAACACCATCATCTTCTTTAGCAACTGAAACAGTTTTGATGGACTTCTGCATGGCAGCATCTTTAGTTAATTCCTCATCAGTAAACTCTGATCCTGAACTTGTCTTGGTTTTCATCTCCAAGCTTAAAAGATTTGTTTCTTGGTTGCTTTCGGCATTGATGGAATCTGGTTTTCCCAAAGCACATTTTTCTACAGTTTCTCCTCCTGATGGTGATCTCTGTAACTCATGAGAATCTGAGCTTGAGTCAGAGACTGTCTCTCTGACAACTGATGCTAGTTGAGACACCAATGTTCTCGTCTTCTGAACACTATCTTTGTCGCTGCCTACATTAGCTTGAGACAAACTCTGACAGTCTATTAAACTTTCTTCAGCACTAAATCTAAGATTCCTTTCTCTCAGCTCTGGCTCTGCATCTTCTGATAGCTTGTCATCATCTAAGTTTTCTAAATCTTGTTCATCTAAACACGAGGATGGTGTTTTGACAGAATCTTCAACTAACTGAGATCTTGTTTCAGAGGGTGAACGATCAACTTTCAGTTCAGGCACAGGCATAAAGTCCATGTGAGTATCAGGAACTGGAGAATATTTGACAGAGTCTTCTGACACCTTGGTGCATAATGATTTTGAATGGGTTGTATCATCAATGCTCGAGTTACAAAACTCTCCAAATTTGGATCCTTCTGTCTCAGACATGTCAGATGAAGTTTCCTCTGGACTTGTATAATCTGAATCAACAACTGGTCTCTTCTCGCTTGTTATATCTTTGTAATCTTCTGGCACAGGTAGTGTTTCAGCAGGTTCTGCACTTGGAGAATAATTCCCTTCTGCAGTTTTACCACAAGATTTATGACTATCCTCAAAGCTCTCCTGAATCTTCACACTAAAGACACTGGAATCTTGAACATTTTCTTCTTCCTTAGGTTTCAAAAGCTCTGGCATAGCTGGTGGTGGTTCTCTTGTAACTTTCATCACGCCCTTCTCTTCATATCTGAGCTTCTGTGAGGGACATTTCTCTGGCATAGCTGGTAGTTGTTCTTTTGTAACTTTCATCACGCCCTTCTCTTCATATCTAGGCTTCTGTGAGGGACATTTCTCTGGCATAGCTGGTATTGGTTCTTTTGTAACTTTCATCACGCCCTTTTCTTCATATCTGGGCTTCTGTGAGGGACATTTCTCTGGCATAGCTGGTAGTTGTTCTTTTGTAACTTTCATCATGCCCTTCTCTTCATATCTAGGCTTCTGTGACGGACATTTCTCGGGCATAGCTGGTAGTGGTTCTTTTGTAACTTTCATCACGCCCTTCTCTTCATATCTGGGCTTCTGTGAGGGACATTTCTCTGCAATAGCGGGTAGTGGTTCTTTTGTAACTTTCATCACGCCCTTCTCTTCATATCTAGGCTTCTGTGAGGGACATTCTACTGGATGCTTGGAAAGTGAAGACTTTGCCCCATGACTCTCAGTTCGCAATTCTGTGACTGCATCAAAATGTTCAATTTTTTTAGTTTCAGACTCAGGTACTTCTTCAAGTTCCAAAAGGGTGGATTTGACAGGAACAACTTTTGGTTTTCCTAAACTGAAAGAAAACTTGATTCTCTCAGCCTTTGTTGGATCACTTGCGTTTAAGGTCAACGATTTCCCAGGCTGATCCCCTTTTAAATCTTGGGCACCTGACAAGGACTTGGATGATTCGGCCTGTGGCTGATGCAATGAACTGCTTTCTGAAATGTCACTGCTTTTGTCTGGAATATGCAGTGTTCGATTTTGTGAATGTTTCTCTGAAGATACATCTTCATCTTCATCGTTACACAGATCCATGTCGTCGCTAGAGTAGTTGTCTTTGGACTTGGTGCTGGTTTCTCCAAGGACTGAATCTTGTTCGACTTCTGTTTGAGATGGTGCAGGAAGACCAGATACTGGTGCATCAGGCAAAGGAATGTCATCAAGATTCAGGTCCAGGGCAACTGGCTCTGGTTCGAGAGCTTTTCTTTCTGGTGATTTCTTCTCTGGGGACTGTGATCTACGAGCAGTTTTTCTTTCCAAATCATGTTTATCCTGGTCTTTACTGTATCTTGATCTTTCTGAAGAACCTCTTTTTCGTGATCTGTCTGATGAATCTTCTCTTTGTCTGGATTTATCTCTTTCACTTGAATCACCCCTCCTTTTGTATCTATCCCTTTCATAAGAATCATCTCTTCGTCGATTAAAGCGGTCTCGACTGGAATCTCTTCTCCGACTTCTCTCATCACTGTCTGTTCGCCATCGTTTGTCCCTTTCTGAACTGTCATCACGCCGTCTTGACGTTTCAACACTACCACGATGCCTCCAGGGAAAACGATCACGATCTAATCTCTCATCCCTTCGTTTTCGATACCTGTCAGCACTGTCGTCTCTCCTTCTATGCCTGTCTCTTTCAGAACTATCGTTCCTTCTGCGTCTGTATCTGTCATAGCTGTCATCTCTTCTTCTGGACCTTACCCTCTCTGAACTAGTTTCCTGCCTTCTACTTGATCTGGTATTGTCTTTGCTGCTGCTTCTGTGCCTGGAGTCATTACTACTTGAGCTGTCTGTTCGCTTCCTTGCTCTGCCTTTTTCTGGACTGGATGTCCTTTTCTTCAACTTGCTTTCAGAACTTCCTTCTCTAGCCGAATCATCACTTTCAGAACTACTCTCTTGGCGACTGCCCTTTCTTTTTCTGCTTCCTTCAGATGTGTCAGAGTCCTCTTCCGAGCTGCTAGACCTTGTTTTCAATTTATCGGCACTACTCTCACGCCTTCTGTGCCTTCCACCGCCATCTCTTCTATTGGGCAATCTTCTTTCTGAACTTCTACTTCGTTTGGATCTAGTTCTCTCTTGGTTCCTGTCTGGACTACCCGTGTCACGTACTCTCAATAATGAACTGGGACCTAAACTTTCATTTTCATTATGCTTTTTGGTATCTAAATGTTCTTTACTTTTGATGGTATTGGTATCACGTTTTGAAGCTGCCTCAGAAAGATCAACTGTAGTGGTCTTGAGTGCTTTGTCACTTGTCCAAGATGGAGATGATTCAGGGGATGAACCATAGCCAACAATGGGAAACTCGCCAGCAGGAGCACCTGATTCTGGGGAATTCGAAGACAACACTGACTTACGTTCTTTTGCAGGGACAAGCCTTGCTTTTTCACTGCTTGGGGATCTGCTTTTCCTGATTTGCAAATTTTTTCGAGTATCATCTCTGTGAGGCGACTTGCTTCCGACAGCCTGAAGTTTTGCTTCTGCTTTTAAAATATCCTGCTCTACGCTATCTTTTGCAACTAGCCACACAGGTGCCTCTGGGTTACACAGCAGTTCATCATCTGATGGCGATGAATCCCATTTCGAACGTCCAGGCTTAAAGCTTTCAGGAGACTGACCCCATTTCATTTCTGTTTCTTCAACATGTTCAACCTTTTCTTCTTGAGAATTGACATTACCAATACAATTAACTTTACTTGCCTGAAGAATTGGCAAAGATTGGTCTCTATCATCCAGTGAGTGTGGTTTCCAAGATGTCAATTCTAACTCCTTTCTGACAATATTTGTCTCGTAAATATTGGTTGCTCTTTCCGGTGAATCCCACTTGGAACGGACAAAATCGACTTCACGAAGCTCATCTGGAACACTTTCCTGTGATTTATTTATGAGAGGGGAGTCCCATTTTGATGATGCTGGGTTTTCAACTGTAAATGAGGTTTGTCCTTTATCACTCTGCAAAGTGTCTGAACATTTCACAGCTGCTACACTGTCTTCTATTAATAGCCTCTCCTGCTCTGATTTCAGTGTTTCTTGTTTCACTGCTGAAGATATTGTTTCTTCATTGCTGTGCTCCTTCTTGTCCTGCGCTTCATCAACTGACCTCTTCCTCAAGCTGTTGACCTTGCCCTTACGAACACTTCTTCTTGAAACCAAGGGTGATTTTGATCTGTCTCTTCTCTTTGAACCACCTGATTTATCAGGTGATGACCTGTCAATTCTCGAGCTTAGTCTCTTCCATTCGGTTGAATCTTTTCTCTCAGGACTTTTACCAGGAGCGGGAGAAGGATCTCGTGACCTTGACCTCTCTCCTCTTGGATGTGCTTTCCTTCCTGCTCTTTGACTGGATGTATAGCTCCGTCTTCTCCCAGGGCTTTGGCTCCTCTGTGGTGAAACTTCACAGGATCTGGACCTACTCCGCCTGGACTTAGGCCTGGATTCCTTCTTTCTGTCATGTTTATCTGAAGAGCGCTTTCTCTCTGGACTCCTTTCTGGATCAGAAGAACTTTCAGCAGAGCTGTATCGGCCCCGCCTTGACCTCATTTGTCTTCTACCTGACGGAGATCTGTTTCTTTCCCAACTTCTTTTTCCTCTGCCAATCCTATCTGATGATGGAGATCTCATGTGTCGTCTCTTTCTTGTGCTTTCCGGACTCCTCGATTTTGCAGATCTTGTGTGCCTTTTTGTGTCCTTATGTTCAGAAGAAACCTTTCTGTCTGGACTATTGTCTTCACAAGATCTCGATCCATCCCTCCTCGACTGCTTTTTCGAGACTTTCTTCTCTTCTTTCGAAAATCTTCTCTCAGGACTATTTTCTACTGACCCGGATCTATCTCTTCTATGATGAGAACTTCCCACTGGAACCATTTCTATACGATCCCCATCATCTTTGTATCTCTCCTCTGTCTTTTTAGTGTCAGCCTTTTCCCTTGCAATAGCGTTCCCAGTTTTTAGATCTTCATTTTCAAGTGTATCGTGACATGACTCCTCTTCTAAACCTAGATCTTTTCTCTGCCTTGCTTCTTTCTTTTCAAGATCATCAGTGCTCGTGCTGTTCTGTAATTTTGGCCTCTTTGGGAAAGTTTCCCTTTCTGGTGACCGAGACTGTTCATTTTGTGGATGTTTCTTTGTGTCCTGTGACTCAGTTTTTGATGAAGAAGATTCTTGGTCAACTTCCATTTTACTATCTTCGGGATCTGAAGGACCAGGAATCACAGACTTTGTGACTGATTCAGTTGGAGACATACCAACGGCCAGATGAACATCTACAGATCCTTCTCCGTCCGATGATGAAGATCTGTATGTTGAGACTCGGGACCTCTTCAACCCTTTTCCATCTACTGCCTTGTCGGGTACCTTTTCAGAAGATACATGTGGCATAGAACTTGGATCCATATCTTCCAGTCTCACTAAATTCAACTTAACATCACTTCTATGAAGACCAGCAGGCATCTTAATCTTTTTCCCACCAACTTCCTCATCTTTTTCAGACAAAGTATCTGATGGTTCTTTGGTTTCTCGTTCAGAATGTTCCGGAGACTTATCTTCCATGTGATGTGATGACTGACTGTTCCTCTTTGCTCTCTCCTTTTCCTTTTCTGGTGTGTATGCTCGCTTCTCGTGCCTGTGAGATGAGTCTCTTTTTGGCTTCCTATCACTTTCTGGAGTCGGTGACCTTTCGAACCTCGAGTGTCTGTATCGTGTACTTCTTCCCCTGGTATCAGGGGATCTGTTTCTGGACGTATCTGGAGATGGTGATCTATTGAACCTGCTTTGCCAGCTGCTTCTCTCCTTACTTCCTTTTGCTTCTTTTTCCTTTTGAGGTGATGGAGACTTTTCTCTTAATCGTCTTGATCTTCTCCTCTCGGGCTCCTCTTCCTTCTGTTCGATTTCAGGTTCGTCAGATGTCTTAGCAGCTGCTTCCTGGTCTATCTGAGACTTCAACTGGGAAAGTTCTTCAACCGTCATGATACCACTGTTCACAATGTTGGCAATGTCTTCAGGTGAACAAAACTTGATTCCACCTTTCTTCTTAATATAATCCCTCACAGCCTCTTTCTGGGTGTCTATAGACGGATCCTCACTTGGCAAAAACATGTGCTTTTTATTTACTTTGAATCTGACTGGGGTCACAGTGTTTTCACCAGCCGATGTGTCCTCATCATCATCTCCCTCGTCAGAGGCAAACACAGACTTTTTGAACTGCTTTATCTGGAAGGATATTTTACCTTTGGTGGCAGAAGGTTGTGATAGGAAAACAGGCTTAGCTCCTTGTGTTATTCTTCCAGTGGTGCGAACTTTGTTCAAAAGTTTATTAGCTTGAGACAATTCAGGTGGAGGTTCAGAATCTACAACTGATTTCACTTCATCTGTCTGAACACTAGGTGATGGTTTTGGCAGAGTGGCAGATTCAGGATGAGGTGATGATTCTGAACTCTTTGACGATGATCTTGTTCTTCTTGATGGAGGTGGAGTAGAAGGAGGAGGAGGAACTGAAGGAGGAGTATCAGCACGAGATTTTCTGTGTCTGTTCTTCTTTTTCTTGCCATGTTTTCCTTCTGATGAAGCTGCTGGAACTGAAGGAGGTGTTGGTGGCAACGGAACCTCATCAAGATTGATATTCACGGTTTCAGGCAGGAGGATTTCAACTGGTTTCTTCTCCCGGACAGCAGCATCTGCAGGCTTCTGGATTTCTGGCGGAGTTTCTTGGCTGACACTTTCTGATTCCTTCTGCAAAGATGGAGCCTTGATTCGCATCAAAGAGACACTCAGTTGTTTTGTGGGACTCACTGGGGGAACCATTATCACTTCATCCTCATCCAGCACATCTCTGAAACAGCAAACAAAACATCATGTACATTCTGTACCAGCCACAATATCGATCAATATTTCTGAAGGTTTGTCAATAGTCAGTCAGGTTTGTCCCTAAGATTTGAGGTAGAAGATGATTTTCAAAAAACAGAATGGGGTCTGGGGAACTTTTTAAGTCATGCTGGATGCCAGAGTCATTTGGGGTTTGACATGGTTTTCGGCAATCTTTCAGTCAATTCACAACAGTCTCACCAACATCACGTCGGTGTCAGAGCACCTGTCTCTCCGGGCTGATGTGTTAAACACTGCGCCATCCCGCAACCCAAGGCACTGCTGTCCAAATTGCCAGGGGAAATCCTCAGCTCCCAGGTCTCAGGGACAAGCCCAGTTTAGGAAATAACAGATTCATGTTGCCTTCTTGCAAGAACAACAGTTTAATCACTAAACCTAACAACATTGCCTTTTGAAAGTTTTAAGCACAACAATTTGAGTTTTATTCATACCAAATAAAGATATCCTCAGATCTTGACAAAAAAAGTACAGTATTGTGGAACATCTTTCAAAACATGTGTTGAGGTTGAAGGACAATCAAAGTACTACTGAATGCAAGACTCACACAGGCAAGGTCAATTCAAGGATCGAGAAGGATGAGCTGTGTTCATATTTTACATTGCAGGAGTATCCTCTCAATGATAATGTGATGCAATATTCAAGAAACTGACTGAGTGATTTTGGATGTTACATGGTTTTTCGCAATCTTTAAGCCAAATCACCACAATGTCACCAATGCCAGGTCGGTGTGAGGCTCCAATCTCTGGGTTGAAAGAGAGGTACCCAGGACTCGAAGCCCCACAAGCAAAATGGAGCACAAGAGAGAAGAGAGATAGAAGAATAGACTGTCACAATACATTTCATACAGATATAAATATAAAGGAGTTAAAATTTCAGTACTTTTCCCGTGTTAAAAAAGTATAATTTTATCCTTTAAATTTATTTCAGTCATATACCCAACAAAATATTTATTCAAATGTGAAAAGGTAATCAATCAAAGGTTATAATGGCAAGTTCACATGCCTTTGACGACCTGTTTGACATTTCAGACATAGTAAAGAGCTGCTGTAGAGCTGAAATCAGCATGCTTTTTAAGAGCACTCAAGATAATAGATAACACACCAAGTACTTCTCAAGGCAAGTAAGTGATTATGGATTTAACGAGGTTTTCGGTGATTATCTTTCAACAATTTCACCACAGTGACATCTACCACATTATGCCAGGGACCAATTTCCGGTTGGAATGAGAGGTATCAGAAGGTGGTTTGAATTACAACCCCCACCATTGCCAAGTTACTGACATGCTGACAACTGCGTCATCCCCACTCCCCATTTCAAGGACTTTGCACAAACTAAGAACATTTCAAAAACAGGTGCTGGAATCAAAGTACTCCTCAAGATGCATATGAACCCAGTAACAGATCGCCCACCTTTTCAGTGAGTGAATCGCATTAACATTGCATTGGCCAATATTTCAGCCAGAGCACGACGCCACCTTTCATGATGTGCATGGGGTCCTCTAACTGAGTGAGAAAAATTTAGATTTAATGTGGCTTTTAACAATCGTTCAGCCATATCACCACAGTGTAACCTGCATCATGTCAGTGTCCGGGTTCACTCTCCGGTCCGAGTCGAGTTGTAATGATGTTTGACGCTGTATCGTACACAATGATGCGCAAGGTGTAAATCGAGGGGGATGTTATGTGTCACGTGATAAGAGCTGTCGAATTAAATGACAACAAAACTGGCAGTATATCTCCCCCCCCCCCCCCCACCGTGTTCGAACATTGTATTTTACTTTGTCATATTTGTTTTGATTTCAGCTCATGATTGTTTTGACTAGCTACAGGTACCACCGGCAATTGAACATACGGTAACACACCAGCAGTGTCCTCCAGGGGTTAAGGGTGATGGCAGTTACTGGTATATCCTGAACATAATTAGGATTTGCTTTCTCAAATGTCAAAGCTTCTCATTACACACAAATTATATAAGAATACCGTAAATCCTTACGTAAATGCCTGCTTTGTTATAAAAGCCTGGTTAACAAGCTTCTCGAAAACAACAAATGGTTGCCTTGAATAAAAACATGTCGTGATTAAATGCCAGTTGTTTCACTGACAAACTAAAAGCCTGCTTTAAATAAAAGCCTGCCTTAATTAAATGCCTGGTCAAAAATAATTCAAAAATTAAACCCCTTGTGTTTAAATAAGAACTTTACCGCATGACTAAAATAGATTGATGCAGTTTGTTGACCTACAATTTTATCAGTCTTCTATCAGTATTAGAGGCACACCTAGACTCACTTCACTCTTCGAATCTATTTTTCTGTTTTGCATATAAAGTTTAAAGGATTAATTAATGTACTGAACTCCATGTCTCATCTGTTGAATTTCAGCAATACATTCACTTCAGAATTACAAAAGAACTGTCAGCATTATCAAATCTCCTTTTTAAAATGAATGGATGCCCAGATCGGTAAAAAGGTATTCTTTTGTCATAATTAAAGAAAGCAGGTCTACAAAAAAATGTGTAGACCTGCTTTTATTAATTACGGCAAAATCAGGACAATCACAATTAATGACATTTTTCAATCAATAGAACTAACATTCTACAAGTTTGTTTCAATGATTAGAACATGTAGTATTCAGTGTCTAGATTCTGCTTGTTTGTCGAAGCTTGAAATCAACAATGTTCCATGTCTAAACGATTGTAATACTTGCACACTCTTTTGTCTTACAACTATGTTTAAATTATAATTCATGTAAATATCACCTTTGTTCATGCTTTGTTCCAATTTGGAATATTAATGAAAACAGTGTGCAAGAAGTTAGTTGGCTGCTACTATTGACCATTTCTTGTGCTAATTTTGAACATTAATTGAAATAATGGGCAGCACACCTGTCGACTCTCACGCATTTGGCATGAGACTCACACCTTAGCAACTATAATCACACTCTCACGCAGAATACACAGACTCTCACACATTTTCACTTTTAACAAAAGAATAAAACATTTTTCATTCATTTGGGTCCTATTTTCGAACTCACGAAATGTTGATGTGAAACTTGGCCCTTTCTGCACATGGTCAACAAGCAGGGCACAAAGAACAGTGCACGATAGCTCATTTTTCAGTATCTAAATTCATAAATCCATTTTTCGTCACAAAGTCCCCCTAGAACCCCTATCAGAGTTTTGCCTTGGACCTGCGACCCCGGCTATTTTGAAATCTATGGTGCAGTAAGTTTGCCGTTTCCCAATTTCAACAATTTCTTCACTAATTTTGAATATTAAATGAAACTTGAAACAATATGTTGTAAATTTTTCTAATTTCAACACTTTTTGTGCTAATTTTGAATATTAATGAAAACAATGTGCAATAAGTTCGTTGTTTCCTAATCTTAACCACTTCTCGTGCAAATTTAGCACAATGTTTTGAAGTATATCCTTACTCCATCTATGAGCAATAATTCTGTCTCCTAATATTTGCTATTTCTTACTGCTGTGCAATCAGAACTAGATTCAGTTTAGAAGGAACCCTGTCAAGACTTGTCTAACATCCTGCCTGCATACCTGCCTGTTATTGGATGATATGCCTGATAGGCAAGCAGGTTTCAATCAGGCCGAGTTGGCTGGGCATGCTAAACCAGGTCAGCCAGACTCTCTCCAGTCAGGCTAGCGAGCAGACGGGCGAGCAGGCTGGCTGGCTTGAGCTGTAGCCATGTTGCTCACAGCTCCACTCTCAATCCAAGCCTCCATGGATTGCGGGGTCTTTTCACCAATGTATTGCTCGTGAAGCTGAATGATTTGATACTGTTGAATCAAGTCATCTGATTTTGAATCTATTTATTGTTTATGAATTTGATACAAAATTTGTGTGGTCAGAAAAGCTGACTTAAGCATCTTCATCAAAACACTCTGAATTGACTGTGTCAGTCACACAAAGTTGATGATTTTGATAAATTATAGTTCGTGTTAATGTTCTTATTCTTTTGGTAATGCTGTCATCGTTATTAATGTTGTTATTATTGCTTTGGTAATGTTATCGTTGTTATTGTTTCGGTAATGGTGTCGTTGTTATTATGGTTTCGGTAATGGTGTCATTATTGTTTTGGAAATGTTATTATTGTTAAGGTTATTGTTTTGGTATTGTTATCGTTGTTAAGGTTGTTATTGTTCTGGTAATGTTATCATTGTTTTGGTAATGGTATCGTTTTAAATGTTATTGTTTCGGTAATGGTGTCATCGTTGTTATAATTATTACCCAAATTCAGTCGGAGTTCATACAGCAGGGCTTTTCATATAAGGAGCGCGCTCGCGCTCACGCCCCTAAGCGCTCCTTAAATCTTGTCGAGGCGCATAATTTATCGCCCTCCCTAATTTACAAAGAACTTTGTTATTTTTGGAATATTTGCGATAAGTTCACTTGCCTGATATGAAATGTCGTACATGTTCGCGACTCGTGTTCAGGACATCCATATTTTTCCGGAAGGGAGGCGAACGAGTCGGAAGCTCAAGGATTTCCGAATGGTACATTGCAAACTCCTCACGGAATTTCTCCTCACTAAATTTCCTGCTCGAGAAAC
>JAUELE010020431.1:0-16535 GCA_031471655.1 Diodora aspera
TTTACTGTAGCCTGGAGTGACAGTGGTGCCCATCTTGACCAAGTGAATTCGCTCAAGATCTGCCTCAGTATCCACCATTAAGCTCAAATTCGGTAACAGTAGCAGCCATCTTCGGCTGTATGTACCCAAGGTTGTTGTAAAGGTTGTGCGTACATTATCATTACTTAGATCGATTTACGTAGCCAGAGTTTCTGGTCCTAGATAGTGACTATAATATATTTTCGTGATAGGGTATAGCCACTCTATAGGGCCAGAGGAAACTGGTATACAAAAGTTGTCATTTGCCCACCCTTGGCTGGTGTCGCAATCGGGTACCTGCTGTTACAATATGGTAATGGTTGACATTTGACATATGACCCTGCATATTAATAAGATGCATGTACATCCGGGTCTCTCTCTTGTGTAATGGCGTCTACCATGCAGTACAGTGTTGAAGAGTTACGGACTTCTTCGTTGTGATTCTTGCCGTGTAGCAAGACCAACTGATATTGAAATAACTGCCAGAAAGGTTCAGTTACTGCAAAAATGTGTTGTCTGCATATTTACGTGGTATTCGCGTCTTCGTGAATGATTTTGCAGTTTTGCCGATGTCTCTATTTTCTATATCAGGAGTTGCACAAAGCAAGATGGATGCCGAAAGTTTTAAATTCAAAGTCCCGATATAGGAAATCGCGTGTAAAAACACCGATACAATAAACCATCGGAAGAACTTCAAAATCATCCACGAAGAATTTATTTACTATTTACCATGGTAATATGGATGTGCTGTACTTTCACTGTTGGAAGTTTTGTCCCTGTGGTGTGTGCATTATTTTATCATATAACTATGCATGATATTCATTAGATAAGCTCATCACATATAAACAAGTATAATACGAGTGCATATATTTGCAAATGAGATTACCGGAAATGGAACTACTTTCATCTGATCACCTGAACAAACATTTACAAAATGGCTTCTTTTGATGTTGACGACAATGTTGTCATCGCCAACAAGGGCTCAGGCATCGTTATATATGTAGTTCATAGATAGAGGATTTATCACATACAAAAACAATTGTTGGCGCAGTGGTATTTTCCGGGAGCAGTGATCCTTACGATCGAGCCTATTCACATATTAACGCGCGTTTGTTTGTGAATAATTGACAGAATCGATCTTTCAAAATTAAGCAAAAAGAAGACAAATGAGACGCTATATGAAAAATAGAATTCGTCACTCGTGGTTTTGAATACTAGTATGTAAACTATCAACCTCGTCTAAGAAAATCGGTATTTGTCTCGCCAATGCTCGACCAATACCGATTATCTTAGACTCGGTTGATAATTTACATATTCAAAAACACTCGTTACGAATCCTCTATCTATTTTGAATATGTAAATATAATGTACTGTACTTACACTGTTAGAAGTCTTGTTCTTGTGGTCCCGTACTTGTCAAAGAATATTCCAATTGGGAGGACGAGTGCATCTCTTATGATAACCACGAGTGCAAAAAGCATTCGGAGCTGATTTGTCTGCTCTCTGCATCCAGGAAAAGGTATTCCCGATGAAATCGGATTGTCAGAAATGGTGGTAACGTCATAGAGAGGCACTGTGGGGTCATGTTGAGGATTCGCGTCGAAAGATGTGTAAACTTGAATTTCGGAAGTGACGTCACTGTTACGTCTTCCGCGATTGCGCTGTCGACATGGCTTCCTTTTTATAAGAGTTGATATCGTTGTTTGAACCTCTGCCTCCCTGTTGTCCAGGACGAAGCCAGTTGTGTTGCAGAGATCAACAAAATATTTATCAGAACGAAACACAATCATCAACCAAGACCATCCAAAAACAACGCCAGCAAAAAACATGCACTCCAACACAGCCCACGTGACAGTGCACGTTCCTTTCGTGCAGGGTTTGTTGCTCATTGTTGTCGTTGATGTCACAGTGTACAAGGCATCACGTCACTGGGATGTCACCATCGAAACAGAAATCTGAAAAAAATGACAAAATTCTGTTAACCGATGATCACACGAAAATTGACAATTTACGATTTGACATTGGAATTATACTAGAATATTATTCTTTTACTTAAGACTTAAAGTTGGATACATGCTCCCAAACGCTAAAATACATGTAGGTCTGGTGGCTTCTGTGTGAAATAAATAACATAAACTGTAAATCATGCATTGTAAAAGTGTATGCCTAATTAAATAACACAGTATTTCCTTAGTCGCGGCAGATGCAGACAGATTTATTTTCTGTTTGAAAAAGCAAGCCTCATTCCGAACCTTTCTCTGAGGGTTTACCGAATAATGTTACGTCGATTTTCGAATGTTTTCTGAATATGAGCCGAATGCATTTACTTGCAAGTGCAACGTTTCCGAAGGTTTACGAATATATTCAAGATTCTGTCGGAAAGCTGAATGCATTGGGTGTCAGAAAAAAGACACGGCCATTCAAGAGGCTGCTTACATCTTTTGATGTACCCACGTAAAACACAATGTACCAATATAAAAACCATAAATATTTCTATAAAACCCGATGTACGTTATAATAACCGATGTTCCTGCAGATAATCCCGATGTACCAAGATAACACCCGATGTTCCAACATAAAACCAGATGTTCCAACATAAAACCTGATATACCAATTTAAAACCCGATCTACCAACAAAAAAACCCGATGATTCTACATAAAGCACGATATACGATTATAAAATCCGATGTTCCTACATAAAATACGATGTATCAACATAAAACCCGATGTTTCAACATAAAACTTGATATACCAATATAAACCCGATCCACAATATAAAACACGATGTTCCAACATAAAACCCGATGTTCCTACATAAAACCCGATCTACCAATAAAAAACCCGATGTTTCTACATAAAACCCGCTATGCCAATATAAAACTTGATGTTCCTACATAAAAACCCGATATACCAATATAAAACCCGATCTACTAACATTAAGCCCGATGTTCCTCCATAAAACCCGATGTTCCTCCATAAAACCCGATGTTCCAACATAAAACCCGATGTTCCTACTTAAAAACCTGATACACGAATACAAAGCCCGATCTACCTAAAATCTTATTGACCAGAACAAACACATTAAAACTAACACTGAAATTAGAATGAATACCTCTCTATGTCTAAGCATCAACTTGATTGGTCGACACCAAAAGACCACTGGGGTTTTCAGAACCAGTTGGGAAACATAACTTCCTAGGTTAACTCAGGCGGCTACTGCACGGGGACACGAACCACTAGCAGTCATGCTACTAGACTACCATCAACCAACAGCGTGTGTGTGCATCACCAGTCATTAAACCAACTTGTACGTACTTACATCAGCTTCCCAATCTTTTATGCACTCAGTCCAACTGATTCGATGAAATGATCATAAAAGATGAGACGTAATGGCGGCTCATCAGAGACCAGACAGAAAGCAATGTCTTATCACTCAGCTGAACTTTCTCGTGCTTATCTTGTTATTTTTTCCTTGTCCATAATGAAACTAATAATGATTTGGACACATGTTTCTTTAAAGCGAAGCACGACATGAAATCAGTGAGTTGTTATCATGCTGGTTGCTAAACTTTTGAAGAATTACTTACGTGACTGGGTGTAAAGAAAGAAGTTCTTTGGTCTATGTGTTTCATTTTTTTTTCAAATAGAACAATCTGGCGGAGGAATACACTGGATCTGACGATGACGTCACTGAAACCTTAACAAGTGCTCTGTGGAATTACATTAACGTAAGCTAACGTATTAAACACTATCAGCGTCCACTAGTAAGATGCGCAACTTACCCATCCTGGGGGTCTTTCCCTGCCCCTAACTCAATTCTCAATTCATCTAAGAGTTCTAACAGCGCACTTAGCCCAGCTCTCTTTGCGCATGTCTGCAGGCAATGGCGACCCTGGACGGGGGCATATTCATACGTTTCTACAAGGGTTACGAGCGGATAATAGCAATATTTTCTCAATTTGCCTTTGTCGTATCTTCGTTAGTCTCCCATAATGGGGAGGAAATTGAATCAAGAGACACATATGAAAAGCCGGGGCCTTTTGCCTTTCTTGGCCGCCGTCGTAAATTCATCCTCCTGGCGGTAAACAGTGTCGTTCCTCGGCAAAGGGAGATAATTGGGAGTAATGTGATTTTGAATAATTTTTAAAGTTTTGCATTATTTTATAATCTAATACAGTAATGGCTTCCATACTAGATTTGGCTTTTATACGAATGCAATGTGATTGTCTCCTGATCTGTCGATGATCTCATTTTTTGTTGTTAAAGCATTGTCCGATGTTCTTCAAGTATGCTTATTTCACACACAAACTTCATGATGATCAGTGTGACAAGAGTGAGTGAATGATATGGCACATGTGACATGTGATATGTGTATTATTTGATGAATGCTTTTAACAAACATATGGCATATTTTACAATTATTGTGAGGAATACTGACCCAACTTAGGCTTGACTCTGGCGTACATGGCATAACCGATACCGGTCGAAGGGGGAGATCCAGCTTGAGACTGAGGTCCCAAGGGGAGAGGTATACCATAGATATCTACCAAAAAAAGTTTTGAAACAATTTGTCCCCAAATAAGAAGATTTAGTAAAATTTTACCAGTTTCAGTGTGTGCATACCATCCAACAAATATTTGACCCATTCCTTCCACTTCTGCTACTTGGAAAGGGGAGGGAGATAGGGGAAATCAGGAGGTGTGCCATGTATGCTTTGGAGGCGGTGTTGAATTCTCGATTTGTCCACACATAGATCTTTCAGTTTCGTATGCTGTTACCTCATGGCAATCTCCAAGAATTGATTTAATTAAGCTATGTTTTATTTTCCTGGACACTTGTTTTCATGGCAATAGATGGTCAGTGTTAAGAGAAATATACATTATTATCTGTGGTTAAGGGAATTGTTGAGTTGTGTCACCTTGTATAGTTCTGAATCCATATGTTTTGGTGTGTTTTTTTCTGTTTCTTGGAAATATTGTTTTCCTGCTGTACAATTTCCTTAAATAACTATTCCTGTTTAGATCATACAGTATAGTTGAGTGATTCTTATGCCTAAACAAGTTTATCATCTTGATAGCTTATTTGATCTGGATTTGAACCAAAGACTATCTTTCATTCCCCTAGAATGATGTCCCATATTTTGTCGGCCTCCAAATCTAGATCATTTTGATTTTCATGTTCAGCGTGGTTGTGTCGCACTCATCATGTCAAGTTGCAACAGAGATGTTTCAATAAATGTCCAGTAAGCTTGTGCAGGGTCAGCAAAGGGACTGAATTCAGGGTTTTACTGACCTTGCATAATATTTGACATTCATGGAGCTGACAGATTAAATAACAAATTGCTCACTATTCTTGTCAACTTCATATTTTACTTTACTTGAAGATGTGGCTCAAATTCCCCCCAGTGATATTGTTCTGAACAAATTATATTTATGTCTGGTTGTCGGGGCATGGATATTTGCATCATGTCAATATGATATCATCTGAACTGAAATACGGATTATTGCTAAAATGCATAGAATTATCGATAAACAGACTGGTCATTATCTGAAAATCGGAAAGGACACTGTAATTTGACAACGCCCGCAGATCGAAGGGCATTATCACCATTGTCTAGCAACGTGGCTAATTTGCATATTTTGAAAGCTGTCAACAAAGATGGTGTCGGACAACATTTATGCTTCAAGGATGTTGAGAATGATTGAATGGAACCGTATATAAAAATCTGGTTTAAACCCCAGCATTCAATGTCAGAAAATGAAGCCCTATATGTTTGTCTAATTGATGTGTCCCATGCAGTGTCACTTGTATTTATCTATAGAGTACCAGGATCATGATCAAGCAACTGAAAAAGATTGCGCCTGTGAAGGTGAAAGTTCAGTGACGTCATCACTTACAATTAACATGATGCCACACAGTACGTCACTGAGACTGTGAAGGTCGTTATATACATGTTTAGGTCATTATGACCTACAAACCATTTGTTGTCAAACATGTCAAATACTAGTAAACTCTTGTTAAATCTGTTCCCGAGTTAAAAAGTCCATTTTTGAAAATTCTATGCATTTTAGCAGTAATAAGGATAACATCGTTTTTTGAGGGCATTATCATTTACAGGGGCCTTCTGATTGGTCAACTGTCCTCCTTTGTCCAGCAGTTAATAACAGACCTCAGGCTCCCGAATTGATAATGCCCTCAAAAATGATGTTATCCTTATATTAAATAGGTTATTTTGATTTGTGGGAGACATTTTGCACACAGGGTAACTCACAGCTCACAGATGTATGCAGCTTTGTTGTATTTGGTTTGAGTATTTAAACTATACAGCTATGTTTAATGTACTGATCAGATATTTTAAGTTGTTATTATTTTGCTATTTTTGTTACTTTGGTTGTGGATTTTTGTTTGGCATTATACATGGTTATGAATATATATTTTAATGTTTTATATAGATGACCTTTATTCTTACCATGTTATTGTGTATTTGAATTGAAGTATCTATATAGAACGTAATATCTTACACCTTGGGTGGGATCAAAATGTTTAATCTTGTTGCTTGTGACTGAAATTTCTCATTGCAATAGCAGTCTTAAACATTAATGTAGATCAAAAGTCAAGCATAGGACAGGTTGGGCTGCTAAGTGTGTGCCTTACATTGTCATAAACTGAGCATGCGGCCCATGCACTTGCTCCTGATTTCTCCACTTGGATTCATTTGTTCCAGAAGTATGGATTCAGTGCAGACTGATGTTTCGTCTGCAACTTTTGAAATAGTCTGATTATCGTCCAACATTGTTCCCACCTGAACTTATCCTTAACCTATATCTTTCGTAGCTGGATGAGGGTATATATATAAGCATCCATTGAAATAAGGACGTTGAAAGCCAAGAAGTTTTGTTGAGTTCTTGAGAAATGGTTTTCAAAGGAATAAGTGTTTATGTCAGTATGAGTGTTGTTTGTTTACTTTGTTAACCAGTTTCAGTTTTATCAGGGTTACCCTTGGATAATTACAAACTGGAATACTGTATTTCTTGTCATAAATGCTGGGCTGTATTAGTTACATCAGATACACATTTACACTTAAAAACCACTGTGTTATGCTTTGGAAACTCTTTTGAAAGATGGTGGTGCCTACTGAAAGTGAAAGGGAGATAATCTACCCCAAAATTCCAAAATTTATGCAAATCAACAGATTCCACAGTGCAGTGTTTTCCAAACCTAATGTGGTGACCCAAGTGGTTGCCGGATGGCAGCTTGAGTTGGATATATATACTCTTCAATAAGTTAAGCTTGTGGACCGGATGTTGCCTCAATAGTCCATTTAAGAAATGGTTGTTATCTCCCCCTGATAATTACTTCCCTTCAATTCTTTCACACTGAAAAGATACATTTTTAACTTCCAGGGAGCAATGAGTGCCAACATTTAATTCAGGGAGAGTGCATTCAGAAATAAACTCTTGGCACATGTTTTATAATAATAATAATAATAATAACACTTTATTATCCAAGTGAACGTTTACATGGAAATTCGTTATCCTTGTCGCGGAAGTGCAGTACCAATACCCATTTTCAGAGGGCCGACTGGGACAAGTGGAGTTAAGTACCTTGCCCCAGGGGTACAACACGGCACGCTGCTAGCTAGGATCGAAGCCGCGACCTAACGATCGTCGAATCAGCAGGAGTATAACGCCCGTGGCTGGCAGTTACCGTGCCTCACAACTTAACTCGTAAATGCGTAGATTAAGCGGAGCAACGAGTTTAGCAAGAGTTGTCAGGAGTGCACTGAGAGTTTACTGTGTTTGTCCTACAAGTTTCCAAGAGTTATGCAGACCTGCACCGAGTCTACACCAAGGTCTTTAGAGTTGCAAAGATATCACTCCGAGTGCACAAGGTCAGAATACAACAAATAGAACTTTATAACTTGCCATCCCTCCATCAGCAGTTTCTGGATGAGTCTGTGTCATGCATATTTAGGGAGGTGACTGCACTGGTTTTGGCCCAGCTTGCATCTGGATACCGGTAAGGATGTTTAAAAGCACTGATTGGGAAGAATTGTGTATCTGAGGCTCAGCATTTATTAGAAGAAATATTATACATAAACCACTAACCTCTGGTACACTTACAGGTGTACCCATGTGTACTCAGGTGTACAAGTGTTCAACTGTTGCATAATACTGCCCGAGAGTAGCACCTGTTACCTACTGCCTCAGTCTATATAGCCAGCTGATATTACTTGTTATTCCATACTGGTCCCAGTGTTTGATCATTTGATATTACATGGTGCTTGTAGGCAGTGTACTAGCTATTGTTTGTTGCGTAGACATAAGTTTAGTCAACTACAGGGGCGCCAGAAGCAACTTCTCAGTGGAGGGAGAGACTCTCATGATATTTGAAGCAGACATGCAGATCTACTTCAAAACACATTAAATGTCAATAAAACAAAAATTCATGTACATTGTTAAAAATGGTGGGACTCATCACCCACCTTGAAGAAAGTTTTTTCCGCCACCTGTGATATATTATTGCAGTTCAGGAACTGATATATAATTGTTATTGAAGGCTGTTCAAAGTGTAAAAAGTAAAACTGCTTGTGAAGGTGTGTTCACAGTGTGGAATTAATCTGACAGATTTCGAACATTCAACAAATATTGTATGTTGGATGTCTGTTGCATGAAAAGTGCGTCGGCCAAGCAATCTGCCAGCCTGGGTTGTTCGAGTCCCACCCTGGGCGCCTCTCTTTCAGGCCAAATTCCCAAATTGTTTATTAGAAAAATATTTTATTCTACTTTCAAATACCAAAGTGTGAACACACCTTTAGGGATTTACAAATTGCATGTCTGTCATGATGGCATTTTGGAAACAGAACAGTATGTTGGACCATGGTAGCAAAGTTTGTTAACTCTTGTTAATTTGGAGGTAGTTTTAGGGAATAAAATCTCAGTATCAAAGCCAAAGAAAGATATTAGTTCTAGAAAACTATGATGTATTACTGCTTGGAATCTACAAGTTACATACCAATATATACCAAGGAAAAAAGTAAGGGATCACTGAAAATGACCTTTATCACCAGGTTCATAATTACACTTACAATACACACACTTGAAGTAGACAGTGGCATATCAGTAGAACATGTAACCACCACAGTCCCTGGCATGTTCTGGATCAGCCATTATCATTGGTGTGTTAGAACATGTGATCCATTAGTTTGTTCCAGTAGCTTATGGTAGTTTGTTCCAAGCTTTTTCCAATTTATATTATGTCTTTTTGAGATTTATATCTGCCTTGCCTTAAGGAGACTGAAATTGAGCTTCAGTACCTTATTTCACCAGATTGGAACATCGAGTTTTCCGTATTAGCTTCATAATAAATCTAACAAGGCAGACTGATGACACATTGTACTTATGAGAGTGCACATGATTATCATGTTACCAGAACAGGTGTGTGTACTTTGAGCTTGCCAGGGAGCAAGTGCCCACCTGTAATCGAATTTGTTAAGTTTAATGTTAACTATAAAGAGGGTTCATTACAAAGTCTTCCTGGTGTTGAAAATGCAAAATAATAGTCAAAGACTTTTCGAAATGCAAAAAAATAGTCCTAAAAAATTGGCAGTTTCAAGGTTGTACGAACCCTGCAAATAAATTTCTTCTCTTAGAAATGCAGGATTTAAAGCAGACAAGGTTGATATGAGAGCACCCGTTCTTTTCTTGTTGTACATGTCATTTCATTTTTTCATATTATTATCTGACTCAAACAACTACGAGAATGTCTTTAGAGTTCAAGTTAATGGACAGTTTTCTATTTACTGTGTTGTCATGTGATTGTCTGATGGTTGTTTTTTATGCAGAAAAGTAAATGTGTGGTAATTGTACTTTAGTTTAGAGAGTCTATATTTTACATACTTGTGTTTTGTCTATTTTCGTATTTTCAATAGTGTGTAAGGCCTTATGCATACATTCATCGGTCATTGTATTTTCTTGGGAGAGTTTATAACATTTGTACACTTCATGCATCAAAATTGTGCTCAACATTGGGAGAATATTTAAGAAATCCAAAAATCAAGTCCATTTTTATATCAATTTTCTATGTTTTTTAAAATTTAATTTGTACTTACACCGTAACTTGTGGCAACAAGTGTCAGTATTTAAAAACTTCATGTCTCAATTGTCCTTTTCTCCTATCATTTTCCTCATTAATTCATTTCTTGGCCTTTACATTGCCAGTTTTGTAATCAAACTTCATGAACAGTTAATTGTCACCAGATTGCTTGGGAAGGCTGTAATTGGGTTATCAGTAGAAGTTTGTCAAGACCCTAAGGCTGTAAAATTCCTAAATATATGTAAAATTAGAAGCAGTACACAACTGAAACTTCCTGTCCTAGCTATGCCCATTGGCCAGTGGCTGCAGACTTGACCCTGAGGCAGGCTAAGCAGAGGTGACTATAGTAGAGTGAGAAGTTCAGTTTTCTGGGTCTTCGCTCAGGGTCTTAAGTCTAGCTTATTTTGACAAGCAGGAACTGGTCTCAACTGACTGAGTGGCGCTTGAGCATGGGCAACATAAGCTCTCTTGCAACTGGCTTACGACTGCCAGGAACTAGTTGCCACCATATCCTGAGAGTCACACATGTTCTACTTCTTCAGTCTAGTTGCAGACTGTATCCCTCGTAAGCAACATAAGCGCTCTTACAACTGCTAGCAACTGTATCCTGATAGTTCTATCTGATCGCTGTCATCTCAAGTCCTAGTTGACATAAGCTACCTGTTCCAGCTAGACACTGTCAGTTCCATCGGGTCGCAGTCGACATAAGCTGGGCTTTGATAACAATAATGATAAGAATAAAAGCACAGGTATACAGATTAGGTATACGATAGGGATAAGGATTAGGGATATGATAGGGCTGCAACGATACACTAACTCTTCGATTTGATACATATCATAGTATCAATCTCGTGGTTCGGTTCATTTCGATACGATACAGCACAAGAAGGAAGAATAAATAAAATTTCTATTTTTATTGAAAAATACTGATCACAGTAGTCATAAATCAACCAATGCAACAGAAATTAAATGAAAATGACAATTACAACTCATCATATCTGGACCAAGTTTTAAAAATAAAACCAAAGTCATTGGTGAAATTCCTTGACCCAAGTAAATATAGCACAGATGTGTAGTCAAATACCCTGATTAAACTAAAGACATAATTATCAGTAAAGGTTCTACTTGTCGCTACAAAGATTTTAACCGAACCGAAATGTCATCGGCGTGAACTGAATCGTGATACAGGGGAAAGTATCACGGTTCTCGGTGCACTGCTGTGAGCCGTTGCAGTCCTAGTATTTGAGAGATTGATCCATAAGAGTCAGCAGTTTGAAATAGATTTTCTCCTAAGTATATCTCGAGTCAATGAAGTGGCTTCACAATGGAAGTTATGTAGCCAATTTCAAAATCAGGGAAGCAGCAAATTATTTGTTTCAAAAAACAATCCTGGAATAGATTTAAACCCTATAAGTAGCTAAAGATCTGTTTTGTAGAACAAGGTGTAGATATAGATTAAGAAAGTTGATCTTAAGAGTTTACTATCAATTTAACACTCTGACTGCTTTATGGAAGGGGCATATTATATGTGTACTTACATACATTTGACTGACAGCGAACATGTGCAGTGTACTTGTATATAAATTGTTGTTTGAAGTTTACAGTTTGACAGCGAAGGATATCTTCATTTGTCTTGTTGTGTCTTTGATTCATTGGTAAGGTAGGTATAAATTCATAATTGGATTCTCTCCCCAAAGCGTTTAACAGCTGGATCCTGCTTCCTTGCATTCAGAAGATATAAGATGTTTATGATACATTAATTTGTTCTGAATGTCATTCGAAAACTGGAACATTGGTAATAAGGCCGATCTGAAAGATTTCAGTGAATGGTCTTTGCTTCTTTAGAGTCTGAAGATCAAAGTGGAGACTTTGCTCTGAATGTCATTATGAGACTAGAGCAAAGAAAATATAGTACTATCAAAGCAGACGATGAACCTATATACATGTATCTTGCTTTATTATGATCAACTAGATTCTAGTTGTTGTGCATAGCAACATTAAACACCTTTCCACTCACTGTACTCGTCAGCTAGCTTCTAGCCGTTGAGCATGGCAATATTAAACACCTTTTCCACTCGCTGTTGTTGTAAAGAGTGCCATAACAGTTATCTATATTTTTTGCCCACTTTGTTGATAAAATAAAATTTAAAAGACCATCCTCTTCGCTTGTGGAGAAAAGGTTTGATGAGAATCTGTTCTTCTTTTGTCCTGACCTACGTATTCCACTGAGGATAAGTATAGTATTGATGCCTCTCTCCTTCCTCTTTCAACATCAGCTCTGAATTGAATGTTTGTTGTGTTAACTTGCCTATCAAATCTTATTTTCTCTGATGGACTGTTACATTTTAATATTCAATCTACCTCATAAGACAATATTTTGAAGTTGTAACTCTTATTCAGAGGTGAGATTGTTGATTGACAATCTGTGGGGTCTGATTTGAAATTTTTATATGTACATGTATTTTTGATGCAAACAAAATAAGTTAAGACTACCTGTTTGTCTAGAGATTAGGTCACCAGTTGAGTTTGGAACACACCACAGTATTTTGTCCTCCAAATTGAAAATAGTGTAAAACCTTGTGCTCCTCTCTCTTTTTCCCCTTTCTCTGCTGTACCTTTGTCTTATTTTCATCAATTGTATTTTAAAGTTGGATACGTGTTCCCAAGCAGGACATATGTCTGGAGCATTCTGTGTTGAAAGAATAGCATGTACTGTAGATGAGACGTTATAAAAGTGTTTGCGACAATAAATAATGTTGTTTCCCCTTTATCCTGGCAGACTGAGACAAATTCATTTTGTATTTTTAAACGTTGGTTGTTTGTGACGTTGTTGCAGATTATCCACGATCACTTGTTGCGTGCATGGTAGACTGTTCAAGATATATACAAATACAGTATTCACAATAACCGATATAATGTAGAACTTAGAATGTACACAAGATTACTCAAACTGTTTGCGAACGCGTTTCTTATTAAATGCCCCCCCCCACCCCCCATCTTTAAATATTTATCTCAGAAAGTAGGCAAAAGCGTTAAACATTCTCTATGTATTTTTATGTATATGTATCGTTTCCAAAATTATTTTGCGATAAAAACCCATTGAATTTGACCATGTATCCAACTTTATGGATATAGCATGGGATGGTGCAATGGTTAGCATGCCAGCCCAGTAATCTGTTATACTTGGCTGTTGAGGGTTGGAATCCAACCTGGATATCTCTCTTGCAGCCCACAGATGGAAGCATGACAGCAATGTGATAAAGATGACACTGGGGTGATATGGTTCAAAAATTGCTGAAAGCCACCTAACTTCACAAATCATAAACTCACTGATATGCAACAACATGTCATGCAGTATTGATTTAGATCAAGACAATGAATGGATGAAAAATATTTTCAAAAAACGTCTTGGCATCAGTCTTGTATAAATATTATACAACCATCTCAGGAAAAAGACCCCTATTTAATTTTGAGCATTGGTCTTCAAAGGTCAAGGACATAGTTCGCAGTGAAGACTTTTCACTCACAGAATACAGTTTATGTGCTTGACTGAAGGAGACTGTGGAAGATATTTTTGTTCATCGAAAGTCAAGACCGGGGTTTCCCTCTGGAGCTGAAAGAAAACTAAAATAGTCCTTATACATACTATAGTCCCCTTATCAATGATTACAATAATTTCAGGTGTGATATGTACGTAAGTTTCTTTACAATAGAAGTAGACCCATGAGAGTCTTACATCATGTTCCTTTAAAGGGCAAGATCATTGTTAGAATTTTGCTAATTTAGTTACAACCTTGACCTTCTTTCTCATAGTAAGGGACGATGGATAGCACAGTGGTTAGTGTGTACATCAATCAAAATATGGATTTGTATAATGTTGGTATCCAGATTGTACTGTTCAAAAGCACTGGCGGCAAGGGATGTTGATGCAATTAACCTACTTTGGCACCTCTCTTTCATTCCAGATATTGAACCCTAACCCCAATATGATGTAGGTGACACCGCGGCGATATGGCTGAAAGATTGCCGAAACTATGTAACATCCATGCCACTAATTTTAAGTCTAAATTATTTGAAATAAACTAATAGATCATAAGATTCTTTTGGCAGCTGCCTGAAATAACTTCTCTAGAAGCCAAGGTAGCCTTGATGCAGAGTAAAATAGAGCCAGTCTAGCATTTAAGATTCTTTGAATCTTATTCTGTTTTATATCTACAACAAAAGTTGCCAAATAATTGTACTGTATGTGTCTAAGAGACTTGTTGGATCATTGTATGTTTGAATGCTAAAGACTAGAAATGATTTTATATATTACATTGTTAACAGAGTAACATATCTGGTGTTAAGTGTATGTGGTTCTAACTGTTTATTTTTCAGTTGAATCCAGTTTGTAAAATACTTGACTATTTAAGCTTGCTGGAACTGATCTCATAAGCTGAAAGATATGTAGAAAATAAACAGTATGTAGACAAGAGTCTTGGTTTTTCATTTGTTAACTGAGTGTTCAGAACAATGTGAGATGAGGTAGTGTACAACCTGATGACAAGAGTCTTGGCTTTTCATTTGTTGACGGAGCGTTCAGAACACTGGGAGATGAGGTAGTGTGCAACCTGGTCACAAGAGTCTTGGCTTTTCATTTGTTGACGTAGTGTTCAGAACACTGAGATGAGGTAGTGTGCAACCTGGTCACAAGGCTCTTGGCTTTTCATTTGTTGACGGAGTGTTCAGAACACTGTGAGATGAGGTAGTGTGCAACCTGGTCACAAGAGTCTTGGCTTTTCATTTGTTGACGGAGTGTTCAGAACACTGTGAGATGAGGTAGTGTACAACCTGGTGACAAGAGTCTTGGTTTTTCATTTGTTGACGGAGTGTTCAGAACACTGTGAGATGAGGTTAGTTCCATACAGTGCACCCTATAGTCACAAGCCTGGTCAAGGCTTTTGAGAATCATCCGATGGGACACCCTACTGGAAGTAGTCCAGCTCATCTCAGTCCATAAAGGTGGTTTATGACCATAAGTAGTGTTAATTGGTATATGGGTCATTTAAAAAATAAGACAACATTTTCTGTCCCAGATGATTTTCCCCCAGTTGCTCAGTTTTTAACTCAACTGTCCTAAACCAGTTGAGCTGTTAGTATAAGTGAATAGTCCGAGGCTGGAATACTTCCGGAGATTCCGTGACAACGCCGAAACATAACGTCTCTCGACTGGCCCATTTCCATGTCTCCAAGAACCATATGACGTTTGTGTCAGATATTAAATAATCTACGGACCCACAAGTGGAATATTATTGAGAAAAATAGATCGTCATATTGAAAGCCCCATCTGTTCATTATTGGATCAGGTCTCTGAAAAAATCCGAGCGTTGTCCCTTTGGGTAGATATATGAATACTATGTACAAAAAAATAAAACATTTACGAAAATCTTTATTTCCGTGCATAAGATCATTAATTGTAACATGTAATGTGAAAATTCAAGAAAATCAAATAATAAATTATTCTTTGGGGTCCCTGGGGTGCGAAGTCTTTCGTTCTGAGTGTGGTAGTCAACAGTTAATTACGACATGGACAACAAACACTCAAATGTGAAGTCAACAATTACGACATGGACCACAAGCACTCAAATGTGAAGTCAACAACTACGACATGGACCACAAACACTCCAGTGTGAAGATCAGCAATTACGACATGGACCACAAACACTCCAGTATGAAGATCAGCAATTACGACATGGGCCAGAAACACTCAAGTGTGAAGTCAACAATTACGACATGGACCACAAACACTCCAGTGTGAAGATCAGCAATTACGACATGGGCCAGAAACACTCCAGTATGAAGATCAGCAATTACGACATGGACCACAAACACTCCAGTGTGAAGATCAGCCATTACGACATGGGCCAGAAACACTCCAGTATGAAGATCAGCAATTACGACATGGGCAACAAACACTCAAGTGTGAAGTCAGCAATTACGACATGGACCACAAACACTCAAGTGTGAAGTCAGCAATTGCGACATGGATCACAAACACTCGAGTGTAAAGTCAGCAATTACGACATGGACCAGAAACACTCCAGTGTGAAGATTAGCAATTGCGACATGGACCACAAACACTCAAGTGCGAAGGCACCAATTACGACATGGACCACAAATTAACTCTTATGTGAGGTCACCATGCAATTACGACATCGACCACAAACACTCAAGTGTGAAGTCACCAATTACGACATGGGTCACAAACACTCACGTGCGAGGCCAATAACTGCGACATGGATCACAAACACTCAAGTGTGAAGTCAACAATTACGACATGGATTGAAAACACTTTTATGTGAAGTCAGCAATTGCGACATGGACCACAAACACTCAAGTGCGAAGGCACCAATTACGACATGGACCACAAATTAACTCTTATG